>JASTWQ010000270.1:0-268749 GCA_035220615.1 Leptothorax acervorum | reverse complement strand
GTAACATCTCACCCACGAACGAGCAGAAACCGAGCCGAGCCGGACTCGCGACGTGTATGGGTCGCTTTATGGTTATGTTTACATGTGTCACATCACATGTGATCGAACTAACGCCAGCGCCGCATCGCATAACGGCAAGGACATGAACTGGACAAAATCTCAGACACTTACAGTGCTGCGCCGCGCGCGTTGGCGAGACTAGCAAACGGAGAAGTACGTATCTTAATGTAAAATTTTCATGTCTGGACTTTTGCATCGCAATATATTTTTTCGTAGGCCACGTAGGGGAAAAATAAAAATACTTTCATTATATAAATTTGGTCCAAGCTTTCCATTGAGCCTAGTTAGAACTTGATCCGTTCACTAGTTATCGAGATCTAAAAATCTCGAGCACTCTCAACATATATATAACTCGTCGCGTCGCGTATATAGAGCCACGGCTGTCTCGCTCCGCGCGTACTTGGTGCGAGACACTACCGTCCCATACAGCACATGTAGATACTGAGAATGTTCGAAGAATATCGCAGCAGTAGATTGCGTATATTCTCAAAACATTCGAGATACGTACTACGATTTATTGCGAACCTACTGAGAACATTTCTATTTCCGCCTTTTTCGAGTTCGTAGTACATACTGAGAATATTTCGCAGTAAGTACCAAGAATATCAGGAGTACCAATACAGAACCAAGGATAGAATGTGCACGGTATATACTTTTTTTTTTTTTTAGGTATATACGTATTACGTTAGGTTAGGTTAAATAATTTTTATACTTTTTTTATGCATTATAAATTTATATTTATTCATATGCTTGTATCATGTTTAACAGTCGCGTTAATCGATTATTTATGTTTCGCGTAAACCAGGTACTTTCTCTTTAAACAAGTAAATTGTATATCCACCTTACTCAGTATCAAACGGGTGGCGGCTGTACAATTATTCATGGTAGCCATTGACAAATGAGTTCGATTACACACTTAACTTAAGAATTATTAATAACTGAAGAATCTATTATATGTCGATACTTATATACTCGTATAATTTGCTCACATAAACAAGTTTAACTGTACCGCGAACGAAACTAGTGACCCACGCTACTTATACTAAGTCTATCGATACATTGCACATGCGTTATTGCCAATAACATATGTACCTCTCCATCTCCATACGATTAATATACGTTCAGGTATATTTATTCATTAAAACGAAAGCAAAGACGATAATTACGCAGACACGTACACCTTAACATAATATTATAATAAAAGTATATAATAATACCTCTGAAATAAAAATCCCTGAAGTATAACAGTTGTGGACCATTATAATTGTGGTTGTTTTGATTAACGATATTTACGACGAAAATGACAGATATCCTTAACTCTAATAAAAATAATATAACTACTTGTAATCGATATTCACAACGAAATATATATATATGTACGTGTGTTATACAAAACTAGATATGTCATCTCGATAATATATTGACAAAGAAAAGACCAACATTTAAAAAATAAAACTGTTAAGAAAGAAAACATGTTGCTATAGCATCTATATATTCGCATCTGACTCACTCTTATGTCTTATATAATATGGATGTTTATCTTTCGCAAAAAGATAAACATCCATATTATAATTACTCTACATCATTTACAGGCACGTTCTCTTTTTCTTGTTCTTTGTTTCTCGTTATGCGTTCCTTGGCATGAGCTAACCATATTTTAATCGGAGCAGAAATCTTGTCATCTGTCGCCTCAGAAAATTATTTTCGTATCACACCTGCAAAAATAACATATTTTTATTGTTCATTATTTCTAAATATTACAACAAATACGTCTTTATATTTTACGTACTTATAATTACTTTACAAATTTCCAATTTGGAACTCTGTATTGATGATTCCATTGCCTGTCACTTTCATACGTCTTCGATTCATTATCAGTGTAATGCATATACAGGCTGCGTTGCGATATTCATTCCTAGTACTGAAAATCTATAGTGTACGTAACTAAAGACTTTCAGAAGTGGCAGTAAATATCAGGAATGCAATTTGTATTGCACTGACAATGAATGATAAAGATGTACGAAAGTAACAGGCAATGGAATCATAAGATAGAAAAGCAAGACAAACATGTACATTTTTTATTATTGTACTTACTTAATTGTTCCACTGGCGTAAGTGCGACCATGCAATTTCCTCTGTGGCAATTTATTATATTTTTCCACTGCTGCAATATTATCCCTGCTGCAACATAAGAATTACAGTTAATCAGATAATAATAATAGCTTCATTTCTCGATCTGTATTAATGATTCCATTGCCTGTCACTTTCATACGTCTTCGATTCATTATCAGTGTAATGCATATACAGGCTGCGTTGCGATATTCATTCCTAGTACTGAAAATCTATAGTGTACGTAACTAAAGACTTTCAGAAGTGGCAGTAAATATCAGGAATGCAATTTGTATTGCACTGACAATGAATGATAAAGATGTACGAAAGTAACAGGCAATGGAATCATAAGATAGAAAAGCAAGACAAACATGTACATTTCTTATTATTGTACTTACTAAATTGTTCCACTGGCGTAAGTGCGACCATGCAATTTCCTCTGTGGCAATTTATTATATTTTTCCACTGCTGCAATATATTACCCCTGCTGCAACATAAGAATTACAGTTAATAAGATGATAATAATAGCTTCATTTCTCGATCAATAATATAATACTCAGGATTATATATAAGTACAACAGAAATCTGTAATTCACAATTTTGAGGTTACTCTACGTTACATTGCTATATAAGTAGACATATATAGAAAAATAGTCTGTCTAATACGTTTGCTGAATAGAAGATAATCTCGAAATGCTGTTTCAAAACGCTGGAATTGTGTATTGGTTATATTTTTATGCGACTTTCTAACAACGTAACCTCTAATTTGTGAACACGGGTTTCTCATTAAATTATAAAGTATATGCATAACATTTCATGAAAATTATATATATAAACATATACGTCATAATTGTATTGTGTGTTTTTATGATAATATTTTAATAAAAATATGGATTACCTCAGATATTAAAAGATCACGATAGAACGGGTCCACGCGATGCAGATCGTGCGTTTACACAGAGGAAAGAGGCCGATCAGGATCAGCGATGTCGGAAACGTGAATATGATGGTAGACACGTATCCCAGGTCCCAGGCGAAATTAGCAACACACTGCGAGCGGACTTAGCTAATTCGGCGTTGTCGCGGCGAAAGCAACACGTCGCGAGCGGATTTAAGCCGATTCGGCGTCGTCGCGGCGAAAACAACACGCCGCGAGAAAACTTTGGCAGGCGAAAGCAATGCAAGCCGGGAACGGACAACCCAGCTCGTACGCCGTAGGCCGAAAGTTTACGCGCGCGCGCCGCGTTCCGACCCGCTATTCAATTTATATATTCTGAGTAGTATACGAGAATTTACGAAAAATAATATACTACTCAGAGATATTACAAGTACTTCCTGAGAATTTACGAAAAATAATATACTACTGACAGATGTTACAAGTACTTCCTGAGAACTTATAAAAAATAATGTACTACTGACAGATATTACAAGTACTTCCTGAGAACTTATAAAAAATAATGTACTATTAGAAATGTTATAGAAATGTTCGAAGTATATTATATACGGTACGTATATTCACAGTACGAGTACAGAATATTCGAATGATATCATGTGCTGTATGGGGTGTCTCTTGATTGATTCAGACGGGCAATAATTGTACATATAGAAAACGATTCATAACTATAAAATTTGTATAGTTATTTTCTTATTCGGATCTAAAACGATAGAAACCGATTCGATTCGATTAATGTTTTATCTGTCTTCTGAATATGCAACGATAGAACCGATAAGATACGATTAAAAACGATACAGATATAGCCGTTTTTAATCGTTTTCTATCGGAGATGGTTACAAGGGTGGAGCGACGGCCGAACTCCGACGATGTCGCTGTTTTACCGACAAAATTCTATAACTGTCCTTGTATAGACAATGATAATAGACAAGGATAGACGAGGTTATAGGTTAGGTAAGTTAGGTTCATGTGAATAAAATGTTTGACAGGATGGATCTTTTTTATTAGAGACTTGTTCGTATTTTTATCGCTACCACAATGTTCATTATTCCTGTCCGAGTCCAGCTATGCTCTCGATTTATGCCGCTCACCTCGTAAAACTTTTATACGAGTGAATGTTTGTGAGTGAGCGTCTGTGTGTTGACAGCTTAATTAATATGATTATGTAATTTTACGCCTTTTTCGGTTTTTAATTGAGCATAGCTGGATTTGTTTTCGTGCGTACTTTATACCTGTCAAAGGATTTTTTAATCCGTAGAGCCAATTCGAAGATCCATCCTGTCAAAAAAATGAACTGTAATGTCGGTATCCAGCATCCCCTTAAGGGGATCCTGAAGTCGTTTGTAGAACTCTGTTTTACCCTTTTTTTTGGGCGGATAAATCTTTGAATTGGCTTTACAGAATCAAAAAACTCTTTTACACAATTAAAGTACGCATAAAAATGAAGGGCGCACCAGACGAGTTTTTATCAAAATCGAAAAAAAGTTAAAAATCTCACTTATTTTTGGCACGTACAGCTGTCACCTAACGACAATAATCGATGATTACAAAAATTGTACAGTTAATTCATGCAAAAGGGTTCTGGTGCGCCCTAGGGACAACATGTAGGAACAATATCATGCAAGTAGAACTAAGATTCAAAGCGTAGAAAAAAAGATTTATCCGCCCAAATTTTATATATGCAGATGTAGGTACTATCCTTGTCTAGATCATTGTCTATACAAAGACAGATATAGATCGGTAACATAGAAAATGATAGAAAATGGTAATTTTGTCGAGAAAACATTCGGCTTCAGGATCCCCTTAAGGGGATCCTGCAGTGACAGGCGAACTCCAACGTGACAGCGCCACGATCTAGCACGGAACTAAAAATAATCGATAATATCGATCGTTTACTATGTTTTCTGTGTTACCGTGATATACCTGTCCTTGTCTAACGGATACCTATACGATATATCTGTCCTTGTCAGATTGCAGGCAGCGCCATCTCTGACAAGATCCGGACACTACTATTTCACGCAACACTGCTCTTCTTGTCATTCTGCTTGTGTATTTGCATTTGTAAAATTTGGGCGGATAAATCTTTTTTTCTACGCTTTGAATCTTAGTTCTACTTGCATAATATTGTTCCTACATGTTGTCCCTAGGGCGCACCAGAACCCTTTTGCATGAATTAACTGTACAATTTTTGTAATCATCGATTATTGTCGTTAGGTGACAGCTGTACGTGCCAAAAATAAGTGAGATTTTTAACTTTTTTTCGATTTTGATAAATACTCGTCTGGTGCGCCCTTCATTTTTATGCGTACTTTAATTGTGTAAAAGAGTTTTTCAATTCTATAAAGCCAATTCAAAGATTTATCCGCCCAAAGAAAAAAGGGTAAAACAGAGTTCTACAGACGACTGCAGGATCCCCTTAAGCGTCGAAGTTAACAAAGCAGAAATAATTTGTTAAAGCAGAGAATAGTTGGTATATAAAAAGTACATATTTGTATAACAACTATTTATCGTGCATATAAATATGTACTTTTTATATACCAACTATATTAATAATAAATAAAATAATTTGTTAAAGCAGAGAATAGTTGGTATATAAAAAGTACATATTTATATGTACTCTTTACATACCAACTATTCTCTGCTTTAACAAATTATTTCTGTTTCGTTAACTTCGACGCTTAATATCTGTGCAGCACATTCTCTGCTATAATAAAAAGATTGTTCAATACCCTTGTAACCATCTCCGATAGAAAACGATTAAAAACGGCTATATATACAGATATCTGTATCGTTTTTAATCGTATCTTATCGGTTCTATCGTTGCATATTCAGAAGAGAGATAAAACATTAATCGAATCGAATCGGTTTCTATCGTTTTCGATCCGAATAAGAAAATAACTATACAAATTTTATAGTTATGAATCGTTTTCTATATGTACAATTATTGCCCGTCTTAATCAATCGTATATACACGATATAATATATATCGTTATTTATGGTAATAATTTTGCCGCATGCATTAATACGGATATATATAAGAATAAAATGATAGACATCTCATCGATATTTATACGACTTATCCGAACCAATACATCTATCGTTTCTTATCACAATTATCTGACATACAACTTATCATCTTCTTTACGACAGCAAATCGGTTCGTTTTCTATCGTATTTCAATGATATAAATTGAATCGTTTGAAAGCCCTCTACTTTGCATATGTTTTTATAAGGTTAAAACGATAGACATTTCGTCGATATTTATACAACTTAACCGAACCGACACATCTATCGTTTCTTATCAAGATTTTCCGACAGACAACTTATCATCTTCTTTACGGCAGCAAATCGGTTCGTTTTCTATCGTATATCAATGATATAAATTGAATCGTTTGAAAGCCCTTTACTTTGCATATGTTTTTATAAGGTTAAAACGATAGACATCTCGTCGATATTTATACAACTTAACCGAACCGATACATCTATCGTTTCTTATCAGGATTTTCCAACAGACAACTTATCATCTTCTTTACGGCAGCAAATCGGTTCGTTTTCTATCGTATTAATTATTTATTTGCAATAATAATTTGAAAAAACATGTATTTAACATTTATTAAACATTATTTGATATTTATTTTACATAAATTATTCAAACACGATGAAACACATTTACTTCGCCAGCGTATAAAAAATTTAATTTGATAAATTATTCATTTACAATAATGATTTTAAAAAACATTTATTTAACATTTATTCGGCAATAATATAATA
The DNA here is from genome assembly GCA_035220615.1 of Leptothorax acervorum. Lineage (NCBI taxonomy): Eukaryota > Metazoa > Arthropoda > Insecta > Hymenoptera > Formicidae > Leptothorax > Leptothorax acervorum. Next base: position 261,857 of record JASTWQ010000270.1, on the reverse strand, counting down.
TTTATGTAATATTGATTATTTATTTGTAACAATAATTTTAAAAAACATTTATTTAACATTTATTTGACATTAATTTAATATTTATTTTATATTAATTATTTATTTGCAATAATGATTTAAAGAAAACGTATATTTAACATTTATTTGACATTAATTTAATATTAATTTTACAATAATTATTTATTTACTATAATAATTTTTAAAAAACATTTATTTAATATTAATATTTACTTAAAATATTATTTAACAATAACTATTTAATTATAAGAAATCATCATTTTTCTGTTATCTCGTTTTGCTCTATAAATTATGTGGCGGTAGGGGCCTATTGCACAATAATTTACAAGTTAATAATATTAGTGAAAGAGCTTTGTTTTTCACTAATATTATTAATTGGAAATTATTGTGCAATAGGCCCTTGCTGTCCGCTATGAACATACGACGGAGACCGTGCGGCGCGGCACGACAGCGCGGGCTTACGCGCCGGGAATAGTACGGCTCGCGCTCAATATGCGGCGCATCGCCGAGCCCGTAACTTGTATTCAAGATTCAACATCGATCCCTATATATAGAGAGACGTCTTCGCGAGGTGCTTCATCCGGGCTCCGGGCCTCTGATAAGTGATGTAATCTTTTGAGGAGTATGCTTTCTTGCGGCCTCCGTTCATACCTGCATTAAAACCGATTATAAATAATATCATGTTCTGTAAAGTTTCATGACGATTTAATATGTATCCTGTAATTCAGTACCTACTTTTCACAGCAAGTAGTTTCAATAATTTTTTCACCAGTACTTAATATCCAGTAATTCAAAACTAAGCATCAGTAGTTCTGTGTAATAAATTACTCCCAGTAATCCAGTACTGCCCAGTATTTCTGAAGTACCGGCCAAAATATTACTGCCAGTATTTACAATAATTTATTACTGACTACTTTTAGTGCTTTTTTTCTGTAAGGGACGATTCACTAACCATATTAAAAACGATAGAAACTGATGTGCAGCTGATAAGACATTTACGATAGGATCCCAAGTATTTTGTAACGTGAGTTTCTGATAGAGTACCGTAAATAAACGATTCTCTAAGCATATTAAAAACGATAAAAACTGATGTATAGCTGATAAGACATTTACGATAGGATCCCAAGTATTTTGTAACGTGAATTTCTGATAGAGTACCGTAAATAAACGATTCACAAACCGTATTAAAAACGATAAGAAATTTTTTATCGTTTTCTATCGGAGATGGTTACAAGGGTATACAAACGATTCGCTGCTTTAAATAACTTTCCATCGTTCATACATCGTCAAATATAACATTGACACTCGGATTACCGCATTCTTTGATGCAACGGCTGAAATCTTTCAGATTCCTAATGATAGTGTTTAATAAATTATCATCAAACGTTTATTTTTGTATTTATTACTAGCCAAATATTCGTGCTTTGTTACGGTATTTAATTATTTTAAATCGATTTTGACTCCAATAAACTTTCGTTTGATTGTAATGAACAATATATTATCTCATGACATAATAAAAATGACAAGTACATTATTTATTTCGCCAGTGATAATTAACAAGAATATTTTAATCGACTTTAACTGGCAATATTCAATTATCTTTCCGAAATGAACGTTGAAAAACTGCGAGCCGACCAGATTTGTTAGATTCACACAGCACGTTTTCAGATCAAATCGAGACGATAAATTCAACCATGGATTTTGGTCAATTTAAATAGTTTTTAATTTATATTGCGAAAAATATTACCCCAGCCAGGGTTCGAACCTGGAACCTCCCGCATTCCGTTCGAGCGTCGTAACCAATTCGACTACCGGGGCATGTGGTAATATTTATAATCGCAATAACACATATTAAGATAACTTCTAAACAATAATAAGATGGAACACCGATATTTTTGTCAAAGGTGTGGGTATTTTACAATTACTTTTACAATTCTATTGCTTCAGATTTAAATATCTTCATCGTATTGTTCATTTCCTCTGTTGTCTATGTACTAACTGATGTCTACAATGGGTCGAAAAGTCCTCCGGGGCGAAGCCCGGGTAACCATCAGCTAGTTACTAATAATAATAAATACTGATCTGATTTATTATATTTTATAATTGTTTATATTTAAAATTATTTTTACCATTATTATTATTTGTAAAAAATTTATTTCAATCAATCTGAGATGGAAAACCCTATATCATATATTTATTACATGTAACATGTGTTAAATAAATATAATGATACAAACATATTTACAAAAATAATATACATAATTATTACAATCATTTAAGTTATTTCCGAATATACGATATATATATACCTATTATTTAAGGTTAAATATTTATAATAAACATTTGAATGTCACTTTTGTATTGTATTGTATCTGTTGAAAACAAATATATGTTTTGTTTTCATTGAATTCCTTTATTCTTTATTTGTAGTTATTTTTTTCAAAGTACTTATTGCTGCAAGCACAGTTTGAAACATCGCGCGGCGATTGTTTCTGACCCTCGAATGGCGGCGCATCCGGCGTGTTTTCTCTAGAGATCCTCTAGTTAGAGATTGGACACCGTCCCCGTCCGCCATAATGTTCAGGACACCTATATGGCGCGCTTTTAAAAACATGTTCAAATCAATTTAGTATTTATGTAGTTTAAACACACAAAAAATAAATTTAATTAAGAACTCTTATATGATTATATTAATAGTTTAAAAAAAATTTGATTTTTACAAAAATTTAAAAATAAACACGTTATAATTATGTGTTCAAACACTAGCGCGGAATATATACAACCACTATCAAAATTCTCTATCTTCCTATTTATATTTTAAATTACAAGAATTTAATAAATAATAATATTATTTTTGCATCCAACGTAAAAACAAAATAAGCAATTTGTATGCATAATTCTAATAAATAAATAAATATCTAAAATCAATAAGAAGTTTTATTTAATACAAGTATGCATGCTACACTTTTACTTGCAAAAGTATTGTTTACATTTTTATCAGGTGATGTTACAGACATTTAGTAACACATTTTCTTTTTCAATAATTAAAGGAAACGCCAAATTCGGTCGGGACTGGATATTGGTTGTCCAATAAATTCGTGAATTTTCCTAAGTACAAATCATCACTCTAGTAAACCACGCGCCGTTACTTACGGACTTAAACGTAGCCACAACTAAAGCTGGAAAGAGTACCTATTCTCACATAATTAAATTGAAAATTAATTCAATTGTCCACTAACACTCGTTAGTATATTCGAAAAAGGACGGGATATGTATAGAAGGATATAGGGTAATAAAGAAAATGTTGCGAAAAAATATCACCCCAGCCAGGATTCGAACCTGGACCTCCCTGCTTTCCGGGCGGGCGTCTCACCTATTCGACCACTGAGGCATGTGGTGATATTTATCGCAACAAACTATTTAACAGAGGAAGAACGTCTTTTTCCGGCGACGTATATAACAATAAGCAAATTTAAAGTACGACCGTATATAAGATAATAATCAATAATTAAAGGAAACGCCAAATTCGGTCGGGACTGGATATTGGTTGTCCAATAAATTCGTGAATTTTTCTAAGTACAAATCATCACTCTAGTAAACCACGCGCCGTTACTTACGGACTTAAACGTAGCCACAACTAAAGCTGGAAAGAGTACCTATTCTCACATAATTAAATTGAAAATTAATTCAATTGTCCACTAACACTCGTTAGTATATTCGAAAAAGGACGGGATATGTATAGAAGGATATAGGGTAATAAAGAAAATGTTGCGAAAAAATATCACCCCAGCCAGGATTCGAACCTGGACCTCCCTGCTTTCCGGGCGGGCGTCTCACCTATTCGACCACTGAGGCATGTGGTGATATTTATCGCAACAAACTATTTAACAGAGGAAGAACGTCTTTTTCCGGCGACGTATATAACAATAAGCAAATTTAAAGTACGACCGTATATAAGATAATAATCAATAATTAAAGGAAACGCCAAATTCGGTCGGGACTGGATATTGGTTGTCCAATAAATTCGTGAATTTTTCTAAGTACAAATCATCACTCTAGTAAACCACGCGCCGTTACTTACGGACTTAAACGTAGCCACAACTAAAGCTGGAAAGAGTACCTATTCTCACATAATTAAATTGAAAATTAATTCAATTGTACTTAGAAAAATTCACGAATTTATTGGACAACCAATATCCAGTCCCGACCGAATTTGGCGTTTCCTTTAATTATTGATTATTATCTTATATACGGTCGTACTTTAAATTTGCTTATTGTTATATACGTCGCCGGAAAAAGACGTTCTTCCTCTGTTAAATAGTTTGTTGCGATAAATATCACCACATGCCTCAGTGGTCGAATAGGTGAGACGCCCGCCCGGAAAGCAGGGAGGTCCAGGTTCGAATCCTGGCTGGGGTGATATTTTTTCGCAACATTTTCTTTATTACCCTATATCCTTCTATACATATCCCGTCCTTTTTCGAATATACTAACGAGTGTTAGTGGACAATTGAATTAATTTTCAATTTAATTATGTGAGAATAGGTACTCTTTCCAGCTTTAGTTGTGGCTACGTTTAAGTCCGTAAGTAACGGCGCGTGGTTTACTAGAGTGATGATTTGTACTTAGGAAAAATTCACGAATTTATTGGACAACCAATATCCAGTCCCGACCGAATTTGGCGTTTCCTTTAATTATTGATTATTATCTTATATACGGTCGTACTTTAAATTTGCTTATTGTTATATACGTCGCCGGAAAAAGACGTTCTTCCTCTGTTAAATAGTTTGTTGCGATAAATATCACCACATGCCTCAGTGGTCGAATAGGTGAGACGCCCGCCCGGAAAGCAGAGAGGTCCAGGTTCGAATCCTGGCTGGGGTGATATTTTTTCGCAACATTTTCTTTATTACCCTATATCCTTCTATACATATCCCGTCCTTTTTCGAATATACTAACGAGTGTTAGTGGACAATTGAATTAATTTTCAATTTAATTATGTGAGAATAGGTACTCTTTCCAGCTTTAGTTGTGGCTACGTTTAAGTCCGTAAGTAACGGCGCGTGGTTTACTAGAGTGATGATTTGTACTTAGAAAAATTCACGAATTTATTGGACAACCAATATCCAGTCCCGACCGAATTTGGCGTTTCCTTTAATTATTGATTATTATCTTATATACGGTCGTACTTTAAATTTGCTTATTGTTATATACGTCGCCGGAAAAAGACGTTCTTCCTCTGTTAAATAGTTTGTTGCGATAAATATCACCACATGCCTCAGTGGTCGAATAGGTGAGACGCCCGCCCGGAAAGCAGGGAGGTCCAGGTTCGAATCCTGGCTGGGGTGATATTTTTTCGCAACATTTTCTTTATTACCCTATATCCTTCTATACATATCCCGTCCTTTTTCGAATATACTAACGAGTGTTAGTGGACAATTGAATTAATTTTCAATTTAATTATGTGAGAATAGGTACTCTTTCCAGCTTTAGTTGTGGCTACGTTTAAGTCCGTAAGTAACGGCGCGTGGTTTACTAGAGTGATGATTTGTACTTAGAAAAAATTCACGAATTTATTGGACAACCAATATCCAGTCCCGACCGAATTTGGCGTTTCCTTTAATTATTGATTATTATCTTATATACGGTCGTACTTTAAATTTGCTTATTGTTATATACGTCGCCGGAAAAAGACGTTCTTCCTCTGTTAAATAGTTTGTTGCGATAAATATCACCACATGCCTCAGTGGTCGAATAGGTGAGACGCCCGCCCGGAAAGCAGGGAGGTCCAGGTTCGAATCCTGGCTGGGGTGATATTTTTTCGCAACATTTTCTTTATTACCCTATATCCTTCTATACATATCCCGTCCTTTTTCGAATATACTAACGAGTGTTAGTGGACAATTGAATTAATTTTTAATTTAATTATGTGAGAATAGGTACTCTTTCCAGCTTTAGTTGTGGCTACGTTTAAGTCCGTAAGTAACGGCGCGTGGTTTACTAGAGTGATGATTTGTACTTAGGAAAATTCACGAATTTATTGGACAACCAATATCCAGTCCCGACCGAATTTGGCGTTTCCATTAATTATTGATTATTATCTTATATACGGTCGTACTTTAAATTTGCTTACATTTTCTTTTTATTTTGCATTGAAGATGAGTTAGAACAACCTTTGGCTGCGCAACGAGGCATTTCGAATCTATAAAACTAACAATATTGTTATACATGTATGTACATGTTAAAAAGTAATTATAGACAGAAAGCATTAGTTAGGCAATTATATCTGATTTACTTAACCTATTAACCTACCTCTTAACCTATACTTCTTGTTTTTTAATGAAAAAGCCTTTAGTCCAGCAGCCACCGCCTGTTTTTTGAAGTGATTAATAACAGGCTAAATCTTCGTGAGTAGGTTCGGTTCGACAAGACGCCCAAGTTCTTCCCTGTGAAAATTCTCGATAGAGGTAGCTAATTTAGTGCGCAGGTGTAAAACATGTCAATTTGGTGGGGTGTCGAAATTGTCTGACTAACAGTAAGTTTTTTATTGAAATGTTAAGATAATTGGATAATAAACTCGGAAAAACAATTGTTCTACAAAATGGATGGTTTGACTGGAGCGTCCTCCGCTCCGAATATGTCCAAATAACGAGATCATAAAAATTATTAATAACCAGCTGATTTTTTGTATGCAGCTTAGTAAATATTTGTATAATGAAATGGCCACATAGTCCTACAAATTTGGTGGTACGTTTTCCCAGTCCTACGCTTGGAAGTTGTCGATTCCACGGTAACACTTTTTTCATTAATAACAACCTAGTTTTAATTTTTTCCTATCGGGAATAAAGTGTAGAACACAATTTTACCACTGTCCTACACAAAAAGTGGTATGAATTTCCAGGAATAGATTATCTTGTTCACAAATTTAACTGTATATTTTGATATACAGTTAAATGCGTAAATAATCCTGAGTAAATCACGTTGTCGTTACACATTGAAAAAAAGCCCAAACACAATTCTGTACTCCGTAAAACTTTAGTATATGTCAAGCGGCCCTGATAAGCATGTACCATTTTCCACCGATAAGGTTGTAAATGCGTTTATGGCAATATTTTTTTTTTAACGAATAAGAATCACTAATATTAATGGAATAATTGATTATCTTAAATTATTAAAGAGGTTGAATATTATTAACTAATAATTATTATTAATTGCTCATTTTTTAAATACTTTTTTAATGAAGTCAATGATATGAGCATAATTGATTCGATGCAATCTTCTCAAAAAAAAGTTGTTTGCGGATTTAAATACGCGGCGAACACCGCGAACATTCGAAAATATTTATAATAATAGAAATAGTACTGCCATTGGAAGTATAAATTTTCGTGCTATAGAGTTTTCGGGAGAAACTGAGAGAGGTCTGGGGGGAACCTGTGCCGGCCATCTGGCAACAATAAGCCTGTTCTTTTATAGGCCTGTTTTTTTTATTCCGGGTTCTTGAAGAGTACGTGTGCAGATTGTATGCATTAAAAACCAAAAATGACGTCAACAAAGGACGGTACGAGTTGTTTGAAAAAGGCTACAAATGCAACAATCAAGACGAGAAGATTGTAAAAAAAAAAAATTGTTGGATACGATCCCTCAGTGCTACCACCAACCAAACAAGAGCTATTGCAGCAGATTAAACGAACATCATACATCTGCAGTATATGGTGTAATGCACACATGCGCAGCAGCTTTAGAATAAAATTGCAATATGGCCAATGATGAGAGTTGTGCTAGTGCCAAATGTGAATAACAAACGAGTTTTTTATTTTAACTTTATTTATTGAGTTTTATGCTATTATTTTACCTACAACTTTTATTTGATCATAATTACACAGCAAATAGAATACTATCTATATAACCTGTATCATCAATTATTTACCATTCTTTGCACGCGCAGCATCTTCTGGAGACAATTTGATAGAATAATTTATTCCATTTTCTTCATCAAACAGATTAATTTCAACTTCACTTGGTCCTTGGTCCATTGTTATTGGAATTGACATTGGTTACGTTTCGTTATCTGCAGTATTCTGAAAGCAGCCCCTATACGCAATCAAGTGTTCGAGGAGAGAATAAGCGGCAATAGCATTTCGTGCCTCACCTCGAAAATAATAGCGAAAATAGCGCGAGTGATGACGTCACGCTGCCTTTAGAGTGACGTCATCATCGTATATCATAGCACCACAAAGCGTCTCCTCGAACGGTTTTGGACGATAATTGTGCTAATAGCGTGCTCCCCGAATGCACCCATACATGTTTACAAACGGTCAGCTGCGGGGTCTAGGGGAACCATGAAGGGGGTAAAGATTGCGCTTCTCTGATAATATAGGACTCTAGTAGGGAATAGCCGGGCTATTCTCTATCCTCACCATTGAACTATATATAGTTCAATGATCCTCACTAAGCGATCAGTAGAAAGAGAGAGGTTTTCCAGTGGGGCTATGTCTGCACCGTAGGTCTTCCGACGCGTGCTCTTACGGCAGGGGCCGGTCTATCTATATAAGTCTATGGTTTTCTCATCCCTTACTAGGAGGGTACCTAGCGCATACATGCGGTTGTGTAGGAAATTGCGGACGACGAGTATACACTACTTTTTTAGAGCTCTATTAGAACACCTATTGTAGACGGGAACTTAGGGCTCAGACACAATGCGAGGAATAAGGAACAAGAAATAGAAATAGTTGCATCCTTTTTCAATGCACGTCTATTGAAAAAGGATGCGACTATGAATTTCTATTCCTTGTTCCTTAAGGGGTTAGGCCACTGTAGCGCGCCTAAAATCACGTGCATTTTTAACATTTTTTTTTGTAGGAAAACGTAATTTATTAATAAACGCAATTACAGTGCTGTTAAATGTCATTAAAAAAATATCTAAAAAAATTTTTTTTCGAATTTTTTTGGTCATATAATGGTCGACTACAGGCAATTGATCGCTTGGCGTCTTTTTTTGAGGCGCTCCGGGGCCTGACAAATACCGTCCGCAATTTATGACCTAAAAAAAAAAAAAATGTTTTGTTAATTTACATAAGAATACTGAGAGAAGTACGTAGGATATTTCCAAAATATTGATTTTTTCGAAAATGGTAGACATTTGAAGTAAAGAGTACAATTTTTAGTGAAAAATTTCGTATGAAACTGCTCATAAAATTAAAAGTTTTTAATTTATCGAAAATATCCTACGTACTTCTCTGCGAAATGTAATTAGACAAATCATATCAAAATTTGAAGTCAATCGGATGAAAATTGTCGAAGTTATTTGTCAGGCCAATTTAAAAGACGCCAAGCGATCAAATTGCCTGTAGTCGACCATTATATGACCAAAAAAAATCGAAAAAAATTTTTTTAGATACTTTCTTAATGACATTTAACAGCACTGTAATTGCGTTTATTAATAAATTATTTTTTCCTACAAAAAAAAAATGTTAAAAATGCACGTAATTTTATGCGCGCTACAGTGGCCTAACCCCTTAAGGCTATAATACACAAAATGCATAGCGTAGCATAAGCATATCATAAGATCGCTGGACCAATGAGCATCCAGCATAATGTCGTCATATTAATTTACATAAGATGCTCATTGGTCCAGCGGTCTTATGCTATGCTTATGTTATGTTACGCATTTTGTGTATTACTCGCATTGTGTCCCTTATTCCTCGCATTGTGTCTGAGCCCTTAAGGCCATCACACACAAAATGCATAACGTTTTGGCAATGGGCTATGCCTCGCCGGATTGCTTCGCGGTTACGCGTTTAATTACCCGATGGAATGGTAAAGGCGGAGTGACTCACAGATTTCATGTTAATAGAAAAATATATATTCTCTCAATATGTATAACAAAAAGTGTTCGTTGCCGAACGGGCAACGCGTCTAGTCTCAAGGCCATCACACACAAAATGCATAACGTCGCATAAGCATAGCATAGGACCGCTGGACCAATGAGCATCTTATGTAAATTAATATGGCGACTTTATGCTGGATGCTCATTGGTCCAGCGGTCTTATGCTATGCTTATGCTACGCTATGCATTTTGTGTGATGGCCTTCAATCTCTTTGGTTAGCTAGTTATAAGATGGTGGCGATGAGTTCCTAAAGTCGTCCGTTTGCCGCTTGTCCAATAGGGGAAACGCCATGACGTCGCACAAGCATAGCATAAGACCGCTGGACCAATGAGCATCTTATGTAAATTAATATGGCGACTTTATGCTAGATGTTCATTGGTCCAGCGGTTCATTGCTATGCTTATGTTATGTTAAGGCCCTTGCACAATGCTAGGCAACAGGCAATAGGAACAGGAAATAACCTCAAATCGTCAATACAAACCTAAAAAATTCAAACGATATGATTGGTTGGCATTGTTGGCAACAGGCAATAGGCACAGAATTTCCAACGTGACGGAAATTCTGTGTCTATTGCCTGTGTCATCGTCTATTCTGCATAAATACAAGGTTTCTGATTTCTGTTCCCAATTCCTATTGCCTGTTGCCTAGCATTGTGCAAGGGGCTTTATGCATTTTGTGTATTATAGCCCTTATGCTGTTTATAGAGACCCAGGGTCACTAGCTGTTTATTAGTGACCCTCTAATAAGAGTCTGGCCACCTGGCCACCAGTCGCCATTTATGAGCGAAATCACACGAGTGGGAAAACAATATACTCACCGTCTCACTCGGTTGACGCATGCGCACACTTAACCTACCTCTTCGGCCGGTATTCATAGTCTTCAAGATCGTCTTAAGTAATGTCTTAAGACGCTGATACGGCTTTGTGATTGGTTCATGACATCTTAAGATTGAACTTAAGACGGTCTTAAATAACTATGAATACCGGCCTTCGTGACGTACCACTTCATGATAAAAAATCTGCAAAATCAGGATACGACATGACCCACGAAACATTAAAGGTCATCCAAGTCATATTGTCAAATACTTTACGTGGCTTCACGATGACAATGATCGAAAGGTTAAGACACGATGATATTCGCGCGATGTGCGATCTCAAATGTGTGAGTGAACGAGAACGCACGAATGCTTCCGAAGTTTGCCGAAGCGCTCATAAATGGCGGACCAATCAAAATGCGGGACAAGGTGGCCAGACTCTTATTAGAGGGTCTCTAGCTGTTTATCGCAACGGGCGCCGCCTAGTGGTGAAACTCCACAGTTTCGCTCATTCGCTTCGCAATTGTCGCAAACGCGTTGTCGCTGTTGCGTGCTGCTGCGTCTTGCGACTGAATCCCGTCAGGATTGTCGAAATTTTCGCTTTGCATCGCCGAGCCTTGTTTCGTGGCAAATCTTCAGCAATTTTGAGGTTTTCCCGTACGTGAGCTCCGACGGGCCGACGTCGCAACATCGCCGTAGCCTACCGTAGCCGTAGTGCGATCGAGAGAAAATGGCCGCCGCCGCGGCTGCCGCGCTGCTCGACGAGCTTATGGGCAGAAACAGGAACGTCCTGCCCAATGAGAAGCCCAAGGAGCTCAACTGGGAGGATCCCGAGGTGAGCCTGCGTCTATGCTGAGCATCTTCGAAGTCTCCGTCAGCTACTTCGCAAAATCTCAATTCCCATTTTCGCCAATTTTTACTTTCCGTCTCGTTAACTCTTTCTCCTGACAATGGCATTTTTGGCATCCGCGAAAGATGCGAACAACGAGAATTTGTACGATTGAACATCCTAAATCATCGAATTAATGAAATTTCGATTTTACAAGATTTCTTGAAATTAATTGATCCACTCCTTTAACTTCTACGTTTCTACCATTTTTTAAGTTGGTTACTTACTTTTAGGAGCTAAACTCGTGCGATTATCGAGAGGAATGATGAGAGTTTATTAGTTATTAGAACTAATAAACTTATCTTATTTTTCTACAAAAAAATTCTTTGAAAAGTTTTTACTAGTCTTTTTATTACTTTCCTTTAAGAAATTTATCAGTTATAACCATTATATAAAACTTAGATATTATATATATTTTTTGGAGTAAAGAAAGATATAAAATATTAAGAAAGAAAATGTGTAATGGAGAAATTGATAGATATTTTTTTCATTTTTCTAAAATGAAAATACGATTACTAAGAATTAGATATAGTATCAGTTTCTTTAAACTTTATTTGTAACTTAGTTATTTTATGCCTATTTAAATATATGGAATTCTCTTGTGTTTTAGTTTTGCAAGCTATATCTGGTGAAATTCTGTCCCCATGACTTATTCGTTAATACAAGAGCAGACTTAGGTGCATGCCCCAAGGTACACGATGACGAGGCCAGAGAATTGTTTGAAAAGGCGCCACATTCGTATCGTAAACAGCAGTATGAGGATGAGTTTATCAGGTATTGTCAGAGTATGTTAAACGAAGTGGAGAGAAAAATCATAAAGGGAAAGCAGCGGTTGGCACTGATTGGGAGAACAGAAGCAGTAAGTTTCACTAGAAGATCGTACTGTAAGCGCAGAATTGTAATTTAATAATCCATGTGCGTAGCCGACGTTAACTCCAGCCCAAACTCAAAGGAATGAGGAGCAGATCGCCCTACTAACAGAGAAGATAAATAAGTTGGTGGAGGAGGCCGAGCAAAGTGGAATTCAAGGCAATGTGGAGCAAGCGCAGGGCCTAATGCGTCTTTGCGACCAGTTGAAAGAAGAGCGCGAAACCCTAAGGAAATCCAACGACAACAGTCATTACAATCAAGTAAGCATAAAACAATTATTTGGATTTATATAAATTACAGTTATAATCTATAACCGGTCTCTATGTAGTTTTACACAAATAAATAATTATAAATGATTTATGGTTTACTACTTGAATTCTTATATTAATTCTACAACATTTATTTACAGACTGCTGAACTGGCGGCCGCACAGGAGAAACAAATGGAGGTATGCGACGTGTGTGGCGCATTTCTTATCGTAGGTGATGCCCAGCAACGGATTGATGATCATCTAATGGGAAAACAACATGTGGGCTACGCCAGACTGAAGAGCGCTCTTCAAGAGATTATGGTAGGGACAAATTTGTGTCATTAATTTCAATATGTTCCTCAAGTTGAAAGCTGAGTTAAAATCTCATTTACAGAACAAACGCGAGAAGGCACGCGACGAGAAAGAGCAGAGAAGAGAGGAGGAACGGAAGCAAAGGGCGCGAGCGAACGAGGAGCTTGACAAACGGCGGAGAGACGGCGACAGAGATAGAGATCGCGACAGAGACAGGGATAAGCGTCGTAGGCGACTAGATGACGACAAGAGCCGTCATGATTCGAGCGGTCATAGGTAGGAATCTCTTTATGTTGTGGTAGCGAGCTTTGAAAAATTATATTCTAAACCGTTTAATATAGAAGTGTTAGAATATCAGAATAGGAAATAAATTAGGAATGTTTTTACATTCGATGTAAAAATCATTTCCCGCAATTTCTAAAGGATGTTCTCTCTGTTATACGTGTGGCAATAAAGTTCGGTGAATGTGTCTATATCTGATGTGCAAACGCATGCAGCAGACTGCGGCATCGTGCTTATCGTGCATTGACGTGTCTTTAAACATGCCCGAATATGCCGATCGTCTGCCCTTCACGAAAGCACAGCTACGCGTAAGCATAGACATGTTACGCGGGAACACACGTCACAGTGAACGAAAATGGAGCAACGAGCTAACATCAAGTTCTATTACAAATTGGGAAAAATTGCGTCAAAAACGCATGGAATTCGTCGGGTATGGCCACAGTTTCACGAGGTTGCAAGTTAATTTCTGCTTCACGATAATGCGCCTGTCCATTCTGCTATTTTGCGGCAGTTCTTGAGTTAGCGAGGCATTTCCGTATATTGGATCACCTTCCCTACTCTCCAGATCTTGCTCCAGATCCTGCAAACTTCTTTTTGTTCCCTAAACTGAAGGAGGCGATAAAAAGGACTCTATTTGCAGACATTTTGGACATTCAGAACCATGTGACAACAATACTCAACATGTCTATGCTTACGCGTAGCTGTACTTTATGAAGGGCAGACGATCGGCATGTTGGAGAATGTTTAGGGACACGTCAATGCACGATAAGCACGATGCCGCAATCTGCTGCATACGTTTGCACATCAGATATAGAAACATTCACCGAACTTTATTGCCACACTACGTATTTGTACATTCTAGCAAAAATTTACGTTCGAGAATCAAATGAGCCAATAATTAACGGTGATGTTACTTGTTACAGAAATTCTGGGCATAAAAGTAGAAGTAGATCGCGAGACAAACACCATCGGGACGAAGATAGCCATCGACGCCACGGTCGAGATAAAGGTGAGTGATAACGTTGATCTTTTAACATGCTGTCGCTATCAGAGCGCGATTGCAGCCTGTAATATCAGGCATGTTACGTTCTGAATGGTACAATGATAATGATTTCAGGAAGTCGCGATCATCGAAGTTCCAGCCACCATAACCGTCGCCGTCACCGCTCGCGAAGTCGAAGTCACAAGTAACTTCTCTTGATTGGTTAGTGAGTGAGAAGTAAGCCAGGTATGCACCAAACAATATAACCATATTCGTCTCAATTACTGTACAGGTACTCTCTCGATCCAGGTGAGTTGCCATTCCGATGCACATAATACATATACATGATAATATAATCTGTGATGTTTGAAGCGCCGCGTAAGTCACAGCAAGTTCGTCTCACTCTCTGAAACATATTCTGTCTCTCTCAGCCTCTCTCTGATCTTCCAGAATAGTTACGAATGAATACCTGTCATAAGATTCGAGGAATAGATTCTTTCGTTTTCCTTAACGTTAAAACTTGTTAATGGCGCAACGAAGTATGTAGAGCTGAGTGGACAATGGTTGCAGATTATAATAGGTGTACTTATCATTATATAATGTTGTAAATATCTACAAAGAAACGCTTTAGCGTAACAATATCTAATGTTTAATGCTTTTGTAGAGTCTCAAGATCGAGAAAATTAAGTTTACACCTGTTAGTCTCTTTTAGAATATCTCAATTACACTATCGTTGCAATGGTTTCTTGAAAAACTTCAAGATACATTTATATTTTCAATTTTTTCTTTAAATTTCTCTAAATTTAATTTTTTCGAGCATTTTATATTAAAACGCTTTTAACAATATAAAATTGCATCGCTCTGGAAAACATTTGTTAGGATTTTTAGCGAGTAAATCTGATTTTTATAATAATTTAAATCAATATTTATATTAATATTTACTTATTCATTAAGTAAAGATAGAACATTTTTTAATATTTTACATGGAAGTTTAACTTGTTTTTTTTACACAACTTCGATATATCATTCCGCGCATTCTCGATTTATCTGTAAAGCAAGCTGGGAGGAGGTATACCTATGCTTGCTTTCATCGGTTAATGACTCTGTACCCGAGTAGCAAGAGAGCATAAGTCCAAGAATTCGTTTTTTTCCAGGAGAAGCCCGCGAAGATCTATGGAATTGTGGATATGCACTTTCAAGATGAATCGAATGAATGTGAATAAATACAATCAGGTTGAAACTCATCCAATATAATTCATACTGTTTATTTAAAAATAAAACGAATTGTTTCTATAAAAATACAGCGTTTTTCTCTTTATTCTACATAGTCTTATCGCGTTTTGTTTTCAGATAATTGAATTCGGGGCTTACTCTTCGGGAACCAAACCTTGCTTTTCCACATAACTTATAAAATACCATCGTATTTCTCATTACGGTGATATAGAGATAAAGAGAAACCCCGGTAAAAGCCAATAATTTTGGACTTAATTCTTTTCGCTTCTCGGGCACAAGGCTGTCTCCGTAGATTTGTTAATGCCGTAATCTTGTTCGCGTGTCATTAAGAGAGAGAGAGAGAGAGACAGAGAGAGAGAGAGTAAGAGATTTAGTGGTTTAAGTGTGGAGGGGACACAGCTCTCAGTACCCGCTTCATAGAGCTTCGTCCACGACTGCAAATGCACGAGTGCACAACTGCGAGTGCGCCCTGCAAACGTGTGACTGTGACTATACGAACCTCTAGCTTCTGCCACGCAATTGACGAGGTATTTATGCCGGAATGATAATATCAACACATGTCCTTCTGCCAGGAGAGTTATTCCTGTTTTCGTGTCCCGTTGGGTCCTTGACCAGCTAACGATCTAACGACTGGAGATGCGAAGTTTTAGATAATATAGGGATCCTTAAATCGCCAGTATATAGGCCCATACATATTCATGCAAGACTGATGTTACTCCACTATTTTTATTATAAAAGAATGAACTTTAAACGAGAATGCTATATATTTCTTAGCAAAGCCACCAAACAATAGAAAAAGATATATAGGTAATTATAACAGAGAATTTACCTGATATCTATAAGAGACTAATATACTTATTTTAAAAATCAAATTTAAGAGAGACATGATACTCAATTATTTAGATATTTTGTGAATGACGTAAGTCACCTCCCCAGGCAATGAAAGTGAGCCTAACGATCTGCGTACCTATCTTTCGGTGTTTCTAATTGAAGCGATTTAGTCCGTAATCCCCTCATAAGGACCTCGTGCGCTTGTTAAACAAACACACAGTCGACAGAGGGACAGGATTTTGCCTGCATAAGACTATCATTAAACAATGTTTGACTATTACATTGTATCGGCAGTGCCGATGACACTTTGGTTAAAATTTGGATTATCTATTTTCAGGAAGAAGAGAAGAACAAAGGGGAGACTACGGGAACTCGTCCAAGACATCGTTTAACATATTGTTAAGGTAAAGATTTTGCATAATCTTAACAATAAGAAAAAGAGTGAGAGAGGGGGAGGACAGACGAAGAAAATATTTGCGTTAAGATCATAGATACGCCAAAATCGATATAACTCGCGTTCCGAGCAATTGTTATTTTAGGCCATCTATACGTAAACAGAATGATCAGCAAGGTAAATTGTATGATACAATTTGTATCTGCTGTGCCGCGTTATAAGTTATAATAATAATAATAATACCTACTCGTAAGATTGTTATTTGGAATTAATAAAACAATGCCACATACCTCTCCGTTTGCTCTTCTTTTAATTTTACTTACTATTTTGTGCGCGAATACCTAGTTAGGCAATTTTTTTAAGTTTACCCACTTTAGGACCAAAACAAATTTAACTCGAATCTATATACAGTTTTTCATCGTAATCATATTGTTCAGATATAGAGCTTGAATTAATACCTTGAATGATACTCTATCCATAAAAAAAATTCAGCTTGATATCTTAAAATTTGCGAAAGTTAGAGCAATAACGGACATTTTTTTGGCACGCACATATAGACATTTTTTTTATATGGAGCATGTAGCCTTATAAAGCTGGGTCTAATCAACCAAATCTTAAAGAATTATATATGAAATAAGGGTAGAAAAGACTGAAAAATATAATAGAATTATTAAAAATGTGATTTTTTTGGACGTTTTAGAACATTATGAACACATTAACATTGAAAACTGTTAAAAAAAATTTTTTACGAAAACAAAGCTTTCTCTATGAGGAAGCAAAAAGAATAAAGTATGAAACAAAATAATCTAATATGAGAAGAATTGATGATATAAATACACAGTCATAATCTTACAAAAATATATAATTTATTAAATAAATATGCGAGCTTAATAGTACATAAACAGTCTATGCTAATACTGTACATCACAATCTTCTTCTGATATAAAAGTTCGTGCAACAACAGCTTGTTTACTTCAAACCAATTTGCCTCGTAACCTGAATAATATAATAAAATATACGTTATTTAATTATTTTCATAATTAATCCTTGCTTGGTGATATATACAAAATATATCTACTTAAATAAATACAATTTTAATATTCAATAATATAGTATCATGTAACATTAATAAATGTAATAAGAATCATTTCCGCAAGGTTTGAAAATTGAACATTTTTTCATGTGGTCAAATTTTTACTTGATAAATCGAATTACCTGTTCGTACACGGTCCAAGCCATGGTGGTCATCAAGGTCCGTCTGAGCATTCTAGGAACAATACCCTTGAAATATCCTAAGGCGCCGTATTTTTTATAAACGAAGAACGTCGCGTGGTAAATACCGTTGAATTCGTTCGGATATAACTGCATCTTCGTCTTGACAACATCCGGTGGCTGCGTCACTATGGACGCCAAAATTCCAGCCAGGATTCCGCAGCCGAAGTGAACCGGTGCCGACGAATTGTTCGTTGCTCCTGTGAACATAAGAATTTCTCATTGTCCAACAAGATTTCAATAAATCTTTAATCTGATTTTTTATTTTAAAAATTACGAATATCGACAAGTTGTAATATAATATCAAGTCTTTTTAACGTGTTCATGAATAATTAATTTAATAATATCGGCGTTTAACGATATACTAGATTAATATAACTAAAATAGCTTTAAGGAATACCTGTTCTGGCAGCAGCGTTTTTTAATTGGGTGTAAAACATAAGGTATAAACCGCTGTAAGGCGCATCCCGTAAAAGAGTGGGCACCAAGCCGCTCGATAAACCTCTCACTCCTTCCTGCTTATAGATCAACCTAAGAGCCTCGCTGATACTGTTGTACTTATATACGCCGCTCTGCACAATACAGAATTATACTTGTATAATCTGCTCAAGTTTTATTTTAAAAGGACCAATCATAAAATCCCCATATGATCGAAACTTGTGAATAGTATATTGTGCACCTAGGGGAGAAAGCTACGTTTTTCAGACGAGTGTGAAGTTTACCGCCCGAGCCGAAGGTGAGGGCGGCGATCACACGAGTCTGAAAAAAAGCTTTCTCCCCGTGGCGCACACGATATTTTTCACAACACTTTCAAGGAAATGTTCGAATTTCGATGCCTGTAGATCAAGGCGACAGTGGCCAATATCACGCCAGGGCTTACTTTCCCTCCCTAGTGAAATTGGCCACTTTCGCCCCGCTCTACAGGCATGGAAAGTCGGACTTTCCGTGGAGGTGTTGTGAAAATATTTTTCCCACATTTCTGCTACCTCTGTTTTTTCTCCCCTATTTTCTGAACGTACCTCGAATCGTGTCTTCACGACGGTGATGGGAATCAGCAAAGCACCGGACATGGACCGCGCAGTAATGCCCAAAGAGATGGCCTGTAGAGCCGTCAGAGGTTCTTCTAGATTGAAGGCATGCTTTAGCCAATGTAGCGACGAAAAGTACAAACCCACACCAGGAATAACTCTGGTTATCGACTGCAAATTAATATCCATATCTTGTAATATCAATGTGAATTAGCATTCAATTCATATTAATCTTCAGAGCAAAGTCTTACCGGTGTCATGCCCTTCCAGAGTCCAAAGATATTTTCCTTCTGAACGATGTGCACCACTGTGCCCAGCATTCCATTTTTTGGCGACCTATTAAGAAATCCGGAAAGTTAATTGGTAATTATTTGGAAAATAAAAGTTTGAAATAACAATTTTTATGTTGAAACTCGCGTGAGGTAAAAATAAAAAAAAAATAAATTTTAAATTTATAAAATTAATATCACAAAAAACTCAAGTTTAAATTATAAGTAAAAAATGTAATTTTAAATAATTTGAGTATAGTTAATTTTAGAAGTATGATAAATCTTAAGAAATTAAGGCTCCTGGATGGTCACCGCGGCCATATTGAATTCTTACTATCGAGGCGTGGAAAACACCCAATTTTGTTGTGCGTGCCATTTTCAAATAAAAAGACATTTCAACAAAACATCACTCTAGATCGTTTCAGAACACTTCCAAAATTTACCGAAAACTATCCTTTTCCTACGACAATAAACAAACAGCCATAAAACGAAGCCTAAATATACGGGAAAACAGCCGTTTTACGACTATCGAAAGGAGGTAAAAACGTTCCTTCCGCAAGCAAATCTTACTTTTCGGTAAATTTTACGACTTTCACGAATACGTCAAACGTTAGAGCACAAGTACAGAGCGAATAATAAGGAAATGGCACGCACAACAAAATAGGCTTGTCAACATGTCACTTTCCACGAATATGGCTATTTTCTCGCCTTATAGTTCTTATTTCTACCGATTCTACCAATGTCGCCACCGTCAACGCGGAGTTCTCGGCTGACGACCCAGGAGCCTTAAATATCAAGCGATTTCTATTGTTCACAAGTCTAAATCTTCTATTATCTACATAAATTCAATCTTACAAATTTTGAATTAGGACAGATTATGTATTCAGAATAAAAAATCCTAAATTTAGATTTTATTTACACCGATAAACTTTAATCTTACCCAACAGGGGCATTGACTCTGCTCTGAAGTCTGGTCTTCACTAAGTCCAGCGGTTGGAAGAGGATCGTAGAGAATGTTCCAGAGAACGAGCCCGCCAAGAAGGACTTCAAAATCGGGTACTATGAACATAGGGAAATTATGAGGAAAGGCTCATTCGAATTCGTCATTGTGAATAACGGTCTATAAGTTGTCTTAAAATTCGCGATCTTAATTTAACGATATCCATCTTTAACGATAGATTATTTAACTCATCGATCCAGAGACGGCGCTAATTAGTTATTCGGCCTCTATTCAATATTTAAATCAACGCCCTATATATATAAAGAAAATGGTTAATATATTCTGAGTAATTTAATAATGACACTGTATTTTTGAAACTAAGCCGTTTCGGACATATGATCATATGAAGTTTTTGTCTTAAATTTATGTAAGAAATCACCCCTTAAAATCTTTTAGAGTACTTAACTACCACTCTGTATACTTATAATATACATAGGAAGTAGAAGCTCACACGATATTCGCAGCCAATTTTCTCGAAAACTATTATAGTTATCAAAAAATTAAATATTATTTTTTTTATAGACAATTTAATAAGCTTTTATTTCGATAATAACCATTTTTTCAATAAAGTCAATATTTTACGAGATATATGCAAAAAACCGAAAAAGTGCACTTATTTTTCAAGATGGCGGCGAACGCTCACCTTCAATCTTTTAGAACTTTTTAGACGTTCATTAGTAAGCCCAAACAAACATCTCTACCAAGTTTCAAAACTTTTTGAATTATTTTTTTTATTTGCTTAAATCGGACATTTTGACTGGGCTATCGACGACATCTGCGAGTGAGCGAGCGCATGCACGCGCACATTCGTACGTACGCATGCATATGCATGCACAAAATAACGATGTATAATTTCCTCAGTATAATGTTCACTAAACGTTTTACTAAACGTTTATCAAACGTTTACTAAACGTTTATTAAACGTTTATTAAACGCTTATTAAACGTTTACTAAACGTTTAAACGTGTAAACGTTTTTCTACAAGTAAACGTTTTTCTGGAAGAAAATGTAAACGGATAAACGTTTCACGTTTAAACGTTTATTCGAAAAACGGAATAAAATCAGAGCCCTAATACAGACCATACATGCTGTCAGATATGCGATATATCCGATACCTATATTGACATCTTATGTATCTAATAATACCAAAAATGTCTTGCTTCTCAAGGCTGTATTTTCAAAACTAGATGGTAAATTATTTTCTATTTTTTTCAGAATATTCGTCTAATCCCTCTCTAGCATCCTTTCGTTTTTTATTCAATTCTTGAATGTAGTTTTGACGGTAGAATTAAAAACGTGTCGTTTATTCATGTTTCGTACATGTATTACATGTAAATCATGCCAATTTCAAATGTAAATATCTCGGCTTAGGGATGGTAAGTCTCATTTAACTTGCACAGATGTTTAGATAACATATCTAATAATGTGTACGCCAAGTTTTAACAAATTCTTGAAAAAACGATTTCGCGGAGATACCACCTTAATATATTGAGCAGTTTTTTTGTTAAAGCAGAGAATAGTTGGTATAGAAAAGTATATATTATACAATTTTATGTGTTAGAAAGCATAACGCTTCAACTTGCAAAGTACATGCGTGGACAAATGAGCGGGTTCCACACGAGTCGGGGGGAGGGAGGGGTGCGGGTGGGGGCCGAAGGCTTACAAAACATACGCGTGCTCCCCTTTGCACCTCCCTTCCATGTATGTGCTTTGTAAGTTGAAGCAAGGTCCACTCCGTACAGGGGTGGTGCGGGAGGGGGCAAAGCCTCCCCGCACCCCACCTAACTTGTGTGGAGCCCGCCCGCCCACTCATATACTTTGTAAATCGGTGAGAAAGCCCCTCTCCTTCAGTATTAGGTACCCAAATTTTATTTGTGCATACTTTTACTAACAATAAGTAGGTGTGAAAATGTATGCATCTACTATTAAAAGTTCAAATCTCATTGCTTGTGAATACATTTACTTATCAATTACGTAGGTGCATACATTAACTAGTAAACATTAACGTATACATTTACTGAATTAACAAATTGACTATGACATATACATATTATACATTAAATGTTACTGGGTAATCGAGACACTTTCTTTTGAAGAATTTCGGAATGCATAAAAGTCGCGAATCATAATTGCTTATTGCATCGATCCATAATATAGTGCTGTGATTCGCAACTTTTGTGCATTTCGGAATTAGTCGAAAAAAATCTCAATCTTATTGTAACAACATAGGCGCCTCTAAAAAATAGCGCTTGCATGCCGTGCTTAATTCGCTTACAAGAGAAAATCCGCAGACCCGGAACGAAAATTCTGATTTTGATGAAACTATACATTCCCCAGAGGGGGGGGGGGGCAAATAGACTAATTTAGAATTTTTTATTTGCGGCCCAAAAAACGATTCTAAGGGATAAAATCATCCCTCATGTGTAGAGCGGCTTTTTCCTTTTCTCGATATTTTTTTTGTATAAAACATTTTTTGATATCTCGAATACCTTTCGAGATATATCTAGGAAAGCAAAAAAGCGCTCTTAATTCATATGAGGGATGGTTTCACCCCTTAAAATCGTTTTTGGGTCGCAACTGAAAATGTCTAAATTCGTCTATTTACCCCCCCCCCCCCCCACATGTATGTAAAGTTTCATCAAAATCAGAATTTTCGGGTTTGGGAGGTGCCCTTGTTAGTGTGTTACGCCGCCCCTGTATCGATTCTTCGATTTCCTTTTAGTAAAAACAAGTCTGAGACTTGTCCAAAGATTACCAGACGCATGCGAGCTGGTCCATTGGACCTCAGGGCGAAGCTCAATCGTTGTGAGCGATTATTGCGGATTATTTTCAGTGAACATAATGTCTCAAATCGGGACATAAGACGTCTTAAAGACATCATTACGACGTCTTAAAGACGCCACATCATAAGACCTCTTGAAGATGTCTTTAATTGTCCCGATTTAAGACATGCATGTTGTCTGGGATATACCTATCTCTCGTCACACGAGTTCGATCACGTGCGGCGAAAGATCTCGGCCGAGTGCACGATATCAATAATAGTTATCGTCATAACTTGACCCGGGATTATCGCCGCGTGGTAAATAGTTATTTTTTTCGCAAGAAGATATGTTAATTACGCACGCGGATTTCTTTAATAGCGCGAACATCGCGCGAGTTTTACGTTAACATTTAATGATGTCAGTGTCTCGCGCCACAGGGGACCCATTTGTTTTCTACTTTTTGCCGATAAGCAAAGGCGAAAACAGGGTTTCGTCAGATGATCTTTCTTTTGACGTAAATTTGTCATCCGCGCGCGCGCGTGTATCGAACGATGCGTTCGAAGGGTGCGTTCGTGGAGCGCTATTTAGCGCTATTGCATCATTCTATCTTTATCGCTCATTAAATGTAAAACAAGGATATAGATATAATGATGCAATAGCGCTAATAGCGCGCTCCGCGAAACGCACCTATAGTTTATTAATAAAATGTCTGACGATTTATCGCTCGCCTTATTTTTGTTTGTCCATTCTTCCTTCGCGGGAGGCCTGCGGTCATGATGGCGAATCTTTCGTAATACGAGAAATCACACAGGAGTACAGGACGATACTAACGAAAATTCATTTCAGCTTGGAATCGCGTTATCTGTTTATTAACAATTTTTAAACAAGCTTCTAGACTAATTTGTACGGATATGTTATATAACGTGATAAAATTATATTCCAATTTCACGAATAGAAAAGGTTCTTCGACCTCCCCCGATTGATTATTGTTGTCGGAGTCACAACAGTTTTATATCAAAACAATCACAAAATTGGGAAAAGCCGCTATTCTCAAAAGGGTAATAATTACCCTTTTTTGTTAATAACTTTTTAATAAACACCGATTGCCGGCTAAAATCTTCTGAAGGTTACTTAGAATTACTCTATAATATATGTCAAGATCAAAGTCATCGGCGTGGTGTTATAATATGTATAAAAAGTATTAAAATTGTAAAATTTTAATTTGCTACATCTTCTAAAGACTAAATGCCGTCCTCCACTTTTTTTTCTTGCGTAGAATTACTCAGAAAGACCTCCCCTACAACATATTTAAGCGGCGATTGATTTCTCGTATAGGCCCTAATTGTCTATAGTTTTACCGAAAAAAATAATATTTTTTTAGAGAAGCGCTTCAATATGTTGTACAACGATAGAGCTTTCCATTCGGTTCCGGCATTGCAAAAATGATAAAAATAAGACGTATCCGTTTAAAGATATACAATAGGTTTAAAAAAAGTACCTGCATTATCTTATCTTTTTTAGGATAATTATCAAAGAAGGAATATTGTTGCATCAAAAAAAATATCGTTGAAAAGCGTTTAGAGCAGCATATTATATATTTTTTTTTTCATTTATAATATCGAATAAAATATTTAATAAACAGTATTTTTTGGAGGTGAAAATATCTCAAAAGAGATGAAGTTTGCAAATATTTCTTTTACCCATTGTATGTGTAACATTTAACAAATATTATATATGAGATAAATTCAATGCATAAATCTAGCTTCAAAAAATTATACATAATTCGAGATACTTACAGTTCCCAGAGCTTCCATGATAGTATAACAATTCGGAAATTTGTATTCACTGTCGAATCTTGAACTTTTCGTTATAATACCAAATTCCGCGATACAAAAAGTATATTCAAAGTTTATTCTCGAAACGCGATTAAAATTGGAGAAAAAACACTCCCAGTTTTTCAGCAATAATCTACTATTATATTACTCGGAGCGTTTACTCGGCTAATAATTTCGGTTAATTTTTGCTAGTTTTATAATTTAACGACGCAACCGTTTGCTCAAAAGGCGGAAAAATTTTCCCCCGTCTGTAAGGCCGTCTGTAGCGCTGGCGCGATACTGAATCACGTTTGAAACGTGTGTCGGCTCTACTTACATCCCCGTTTATCTTTGTTTCGCCACTGTCGAGGTCAATGGGGTGACCCTGCATATCGGGGCATGCTCGTGCGAGAAAAAGTTTCCAGGCTTATCGGCCGACGAAACGTGATTTAAACGTGACTTCATTCGAAAACGTGAGATGTACTTTATGCCAGTGCAGGTCACTTCTCATACGACGCTTTTCGCTTTTCCACGCGGTGATAACGCTCATGAATCACTTCTCATGGAATCCTTGCGGCATTTATGGAGAGATCCGAGGTGACTGGACTGTCAGGCGTGTTTCCTTTCCACTGAATTCGCTTGCGTCTACGAATTATGGAATTAATTATTGTTTCATTCAATTTTTGAGACATTGTGAAGAAACCATAGCTCTACTAAAAAAAAATCTAAAGAAGTCTTAATAATAAAATAATAGAAGTAGTGATTGCGAAAAGAATGTATAAGTGATATTTGGAATTTGGATACGTCTTAAACAATTATTGAAATTGTAATTCTCTCCAAATTATCAAGAAAAAAACAGTGCAAATGCATTTATTTACGCATTTCTCTCAAAGGTGTATTCGGAATGGGAGAAAAAATTAAAATTACTAGATTCATCTAGAAGAACTTATTGTCCTATCAAGTCACCTTCGAAGGGATTAAAGTCTTTCAAATTTTTCATGCAATTTGTTTGTGAACTGTTTAATTTCAGAATAATAACATAAAGCGATAAACGGTAATATATTCAAGCTTTAAAGATATCAAAGCTGATAAAGCGGTATCAGAACGACAGATAAGAGCAACAGGAGCCAACATTTTCAAGTCAGAATATTTGGGGAGCTTCCGACGATTATGAAAGGGTTGCCCTTGTTGCGTCATTATTTGATCATGAGTATTTGTCTTCTAAAGGCCATCATCTTGGTTTAAGGCCGATTAGATACAATATCTCATGTCTGTATAATCCAAGCAGACAGCTAACATATACATACCATCTATAAGGATGTACCACTGACAGTACTAAATAGAATGAGATACATAGGAATGTGCAATGAAGCGAAAAGCATCAGTTTAAAAAGAGGAAAGAAATAAATGTCTTAATCAGAAAGAGCAAAGAGCCATTTCTTACAAAAAACGACTGTGAATACTGCTCCATTTAACGCAACAACTGTGTTGTCTGTAGCTGCACTGCGTTATGCTTTTTTGATCTTAACGTGAAATTGGCATATAATTGGACACTGGGAAAAGAGAAGTAAAACATGAAAAATACAAAGTTCAGCCACAAACGTAACCCTTTAAACTGTATCAATTTGAATTCAGCGTATCGACCAGCTCTTGCAATAAAGTTGACCTACTCTTTGCATAGGAAATAAGAAGAGGTAATTTTTAGAAATAGAAATAATTCAAGGTTTAATAGATTAAAAATCGAAGGAAATAAAATGAGCTAATAAATTTAACTAGTTCTTAGTGCTCTCTTTCTCTCTCTCTAGTTACGTATTATAATTTAAATAAATATAAACAAACATGTGTGTCAAAACGTTTCGACCTGTAATAAGATCATTTTCAGTGCGCTAATAATGAGCAATAAGTCGTTATTAAGATACGAACACAAGTTGAAATCTGTATGCTACTTTTGTAGCAATTTTGTAGTTATATAGTACAGCAATTTTGTTGGATAAACTAAACGGTTCATCCAACAAAATTATTGCCTCAAAAATTTTTTCTGGGCCATTCCAGTTTTTGACTTTATCAAAATTTAACATGACAATCTTGAGGACTAGCAGTACAATTCCAAAATCCATATGGCGAGGCTCACCAAACGGTTCATCCTACAAAATTTCTGTACTATAACTACAAAATTTGTAAGCGTTGCAACGAATTTCAACTTGCGTTTGTGTCTCATGACTCTAATAACGACTCACTATTCATTATTAGCACTGAAGATGACTTCATTACAAATCAAAAAGTTTGAAACATCTTTGTTTATAATTATTTAAATTATAATAGTAGCTTTCCATTTACATCAAAACTCAGTTAATTCTCACTTGTGACGTCATAACTCAGTTGAATGCACGTTCCGAGGCACGTTCCTTTTGATGCTGATGGCAAGTGAAATTCAACTGAATTTTTTTCTCACAATCGAGACTTTAGACTCACATTAAAAGTCAGATTATGAACTTGTATTGTTATGCGATAGTTTTGTCAAAATAAGCAAGTAAATTCCTTTTACTCACTGAACAACTGACGTTTTATCTGAGTATTCTGAGTCTAAAGTACTCACATAACTGAGTGACTCAGCTCACTTGAGTATAAATGGCAAAAAGCGCCTAATATAATGCATAACTAGAGCACTAAGAACTAGCTTTTGGTTCATTAGTCCATTTTATTTCCTTCAATTCATAATTATTAGGTTTTGCAAGATTTCGTCACGATTTCTTGTATGTGTATCTCTCGTAATTATTACATAATCTTCTGAAAGTAAATAATTAAAATACTTATAAGGGGCTTTTAATTCCAACAACATCTGAGGGCAAACATACAAGTGCAAGAGGTCAATTTCCGGCGTGAGACCGATCATTTTCTCGCACCTACAGAAAATCTGGAGTTATGTTCCTGGTGGCGATCGCTAATCAAAACGAGCGGATCCCCATCGATCCGCGTTCACCTGAAGGCGTTCCGTCGAGAGGTAGTCTTTACGGAGACGAGATCTAATCGCTGGCCAATCTGTCGATCATGAACACTCGTTCGCCGACGATTCCACCTTCGCGTCGAGACAACAAGGTGCTAAATTACGAGCGAAACCCACGAGGCCACGAAGTCGCGGAAGGCCGGCACCACGGCACGAGCGTGGAGGAGTCGCGGTCGACTGATAGCCGATAGGTACGCGGTTATCGCGCGGCGATCACATCATTGTTTTGCACTTCCATCTCTTCCATTCGCCGGTCCGGGCCGCGGCTGACGTAGGTAGCCTGTTTGTCCTGAATCTCTTATCGCCGCGCGTGCGAGACCTTCTCGCGATCGCTTTCGCTCGAATCCACGTGGCCGCGTCACCCATTTTCCCTTAAAAATGGCACTTTCCCACACTTTCCACACCGTATCGTATGATTCGTATGTGCTCCTCTCTTCCTGTTTCCCCAAGGACGGTCGAGAACAAGTCTATAGGGACTTATCTTCAAACGGAGTTGTGTGTCTGCGAATGCGAGTAAATAAAAAAGATCGACCAATTGTGAATCGTAAATAAAAGCCCACACAGCACAATGTCCACAATCTGAACATAAGATCTGAACATCATATCGTAAGACGTCTAAAAGACGTCTTATGCCCGATTTTGGACATGCGTGCTGTCTGAGTTAGTTATTCACCTAAAGTACCTAAACATTCTCACGGAAATCAACACCATTTATGTTGCAAATGACTTGCAATGCACTGCAACTGTTTCATATTTTTCATTGGATATATATTAAAATAATTTTGTACAACATATTTTTTTCAATATATACAGTTTTTCATATTGATGACTTTTATTACCTTTTTTAATCTTCTGACGAGTTTTTACAAAACGTACGTCTTTCGCGGCTCGCGGCTCGCGGTTTGACGCTAATTGAAACGATAAAAAATATGACATATGTTCGTTCACGCGTTTTCGGATAATCGAACGTCGGTAAAACAGGGCGCCCGAGTGAGGAGTCTCGCGGGCTTAGAGACCCTCTAATAAGAGTCTGGCCACAACCACAGTATATGTGCCACAACCACGCCAGACAGACTAGAGACCCTCTAATAAGAGTCTAGCCACAACTGTTGGATGGTCGCCATTTATGAGTGAAATCACACGAGAAAGAGCTCGCTGTCTCACTCGGGAGAGCTCGCTTTCTCACTCGGTTGCGAAGCACCGTCTCACTCGCTCACATACCGAAGCACTCATAAATGGCGGACCAATCAAAAAGCGGGACCAGGTGGCCAGACTCTTATTAGAGGGTCTCTACAGACAGACTCTTATTAGAGGGTCTCTAGCGGACTCGACGGGACTGACCGGACTGACGCCTGACGCCACTGACGGAAGAGTTTCAGAGTTGGGCGGCAGCGGCGCGGGCGCGGGGCGCGGGGCGCGGGGCGCCTCACAAATGGCCGGTGACGCGAGGAAGGCGGACGTGGTGTCGCCGTTCGGGAACGATTCTATCATCTACGCGACGACGAGATGATACGCGGTTGCGGACGTGATCCTTCCTCGATCGAGAATACGTGAAACCTGCAGCTAGAACAGATCCTCGCCATGATCACGTGGAGCGTGTGGCTCGCTGTCGCCTGTCTCCTCTGCTGCAGCGTTTTTTTCTGCGATGGTAGGTGGCATCCTTCATTCTTCCGCCTTTTCTAAAATGGATGTCTCCTGTGAGACGTAGCCTCCCTTTTTTACTCTCATTTTCCTTTCAGCTTTTCCTTTCTTCTCTCGGTCATAATATTTTCTTGTTATTATGCCACGTGCACAGTTGCTAGTGTATGTTTGTTTTGCTGTACATACGTTGTATGTTTGTGTATGTATTGTGTATGTTTATTGTGCTTTATCACTCTAGGTCTTTCCTTCCCCAATTTTTTTTTTACCTTAGCGACGTTTTTATTTTTAATGCATCTTAAATGTTTCTTTAATTCAATGTTTTTTAATTTTTTAAAAAGAATTATGTTTTGCAATGTATAAATGTCGAGAGAGCGAAAAATATATATACATTCACGCGAAAAATATTATTAGGCACAAAAAGTCCAGTCTGACTGTGTATTGGAACATTTTCTATTTACTTGATTGTTACCATAACGGTTATGACTCACTAAATATATTATAAATGTTATTTTACTATTGATACTATTATCTTTCAGGCTCGTCTCTTCTTCTCTTTGCCACTCATAAGGATATTAGGGTGGCCAACATGTCTCGCAACAACAAGGTCAACGTCATCATCAAGGATCTGTCTGAAGGCGCGTCATTGGACTTCTTCTATGAGCGCGGACTGATTTGTTGGTCTGACAGCGGTCTGGAGATGATACAATGTATACGCTATAACGGCACGCACAGCGGCGAGAGGATGACGGTGGTGAACTCCAGTTTGATATCGCCCGATGGTCTCGCTTGTGACTGGTATACGGACAAACTGTATTGGACGGATGGCGAGAAGAACCGGATTGAGGTGACTAGCATCGACGGCCGTAACAGGAAGGTGCTCTTCTGGACGGATATCTATCAGCCGCGCGCAATTGCCCTGGCGCCGATGGAAGGATACCTCTTCTGGACCGATTGGGGCGATGTACCTAAGATTGAACGCGCTTCAATGGACGGTAATCAGAGTACGCGCGAGATCATCGTCTCCGACGACATATTCTGGCCAAACGGCTTGACAGTCGACTATGAAAATAAGCTCATTTATTGGGCGGACGGTAGACTGTGGTTCATCGCCGTGATGGATTATAACGGCCATAATAGACGGAAATTAGTCACTCGCGATCTGGACTACCCGTTTGCCATAACGTTTTTCGACAATCGGCTCTACTGGACCGACTGGAAGACCTGGTGCATCCACTCGTACGACATGAACCAGCCGCAATCACACCCGCGCGAATTGTTTCACGGCGAATACATACCTGGTATAGTATATAGTCATAGTAGTTTGTACAAATATTGAAGTTGTTGCATTGTATTTGTCGTTTAAGATTATGCTAATTATATTCTTAACGTGTATTCTAAATTCAGGAGAATTATATACAGAATACTTCATTTCTGGTAGATCGCTAGATTATATGTATTGCTTTTTTTTTTATAGGATATATTTATTGATTCTCCATATATTGTATAAAGATCTGGTAATTATGCAGAAATACGGACCATTCTCCAATGACCTTGACTTTGACATATGTTGTCAAGGTCATTCTTTTAAGTGACCATCAGAAGGTTTCAGCCGTAGGTCGTCGTTTGTTGAAAAATTATTAACAAAAAAAAGATTGAAAAATATAGCAGTTATTTTGAGTATTGAAAGGCATAAACGCGACTAAAACGACTAATATGCATGTGGAAATAGTAGGTACATGTATGAACGAGAAGGAAAGTCATTTAAAGTAGTGTTATATTGAACAGTCTTTTTGTTAAAGCAGAGAATAGTTAATATAGAAAACTATATATACAAATTTATGTATTACAAAGCATAAATATAAAGTATTCTCTGCTTTAACCATAATTGTATGATTATAATTGTACAATTAAAGATAGTTTACAATTAAAATTATACAATTATGGTTAAAGCAGAGAATACTTTATATTTATGCTTTGTAACACATAAAATTGTATATATACTTTTCTATACCAACTATTTTCTGCTTTAACAAAAAGGCTGCTCGATATATATTTACGATTTACTGCTTTAAGGAGGGTGGTTGCTCAAATCTAAATGATAAGAATTAGTTCAAATTTATGGAGGATATTCGTCTATGGGAATCTGTCGTCTACACCAAAATTGAAGACAATTGTCTACATGGTTGTCGAGTAATTAATTATTGATATATTCATTTTTGCTATGTCGCCCGTATATAAGAGTATATCAAAATGATAAGAATTAGTTAAAATTTATAGAGGATATTCGTCTATGGAAATCTGTCATTCAATGCTGAAGTTGAAGACAATTGTCTGCATGGTTGTCAAGTTATTAATTATTGAAGTTATAAACTTTAATAATTAATAACTCGACAACCATGCAGACAATTGTCTTCAACTTTGGCATGGACGACTTATTCCCATAGACGAATATCCTCCATAAATTTGAACTAATTCTTATCATTTTTTTTAGCTGATTTGAGCAACCACTTGAAGATAATTGTCTGCATGGTTGTCAAGTAATTAATTATTGAAATTATACTCTTATACATCGGGCGAAACGTTATACATAACTTATACATAGCAAAAATATTAAAAGTGCAAGCAACGCGTAAAACGAGCAATGCGAAGACACCTCTAAATTTTCCCCTCTTGCCGCGCCGCTTGCCGCTCAGCGGGACACTAGCCAACCTCCTTAAATGACTTTCTTTCGTTCATATATGTACATACTATTTCCACATACATATTAGTCGTTTATGTCTTTTAATACTCAAAATAACTGCTATAAAGCAGCGAATTGTTAGTATATTGAATAGACTTTTTAGTTTTTGTTAAAGCAGAGAATAGTTGGTATAGAAAAGTATATATATACAATTTTATATGTTAGAAAGCAAAAATATAAAGTATTCTCTGCTTTAATCATAATTGTATGATTATAATTGTACAATTAAAGATAGTTCACAATTATAATCATACAATTATGGTTAAAGCAGAGAATACTTTGTATTCATGCTGTCTAACATAATATATAAACCGAATTAAATTTCTTAAATCGACGTAACTGGCAATTGTTCCTGGCGGTCATAATCGTCAGGACATTTTAGACCAAGATTCTGGTCCTTCTATCTAAACGCTTACGTCGATTTAAGAAATTTATAATTTGGTTAATTATACACTGGCGAAGTAAATGTGTTTCATCGTGTTTGAATATACACCATTGACGGAAAATATCGGTGTTCTATCTTATGATTGTTTATACGTGCTATTACCACATGCCCCGGTAGTCGAATTGGTAAGACGCCCGAACGGAATGCGGGAGATTCCAGGTTCGAACCCTGGCTGGGGTAATATTTTTTGCAATAAAAATTAAATTATTTAAATTAAGATGCTTAAATTTAAGCGTTTAGATAGAAGGACCAGAATCTTGGTCTAAAATGTCCTGACGATTATGACCGCCAGGAACGATTGCCAGTTATGTCGATTTAAGAAATTTAATTTGGTTAATTATACACTGGCGAAGTAAATGTGTTTCATCGTGTTTTAATATATAAAATTGTATACATATATACTTTTCTATACCAACTATTCTTTGCTTTAACAAGAGACTATTAAATATATTAACGATTCACTGCTTTAAATTACTTTCCTTCGTTCATACATGTACTATTTCCACATGTATATTAGTCGTTTATGCCTTTTAATACTCAAAATAACTGCTATATTTTTCAAATTTCTATTGTCAATAACTTTTTAACAAACAATGACCGACGGCTAAAACCTTCTGAAGGTCACTCAGAAGGGTGACCTTGGCTACATATGTCAAGGTCAAGGTCATCTAAGGGTGATCCGTACCTATCTCTGCATAATTACCAAAGATTTTTTATATATTTTATTCTAAAATTGTTCCACCCATATTAATTTTTGCATAGGATATTTATTCACGTGTAACATTTAAGGAGGTTGTCGCGCTACTTTCTAGTCAATAAATAGTTTATTCTTAAAATTGTGTAAAACGATTAAAATAATAATATAAAAACATTATCTCAACAATATCTAATTCGCTAGTGTCAAACATAATCATTGTTAATTTTATGTTATTAAATATTTTTAAAATAATAAAATAAAAGTTATAAGACGCTTGTTGATGCAACGTTGCCAACGTCACCATACACGCGTCGTCCATTTTTCAAATATTTTTACTTTTTTTTATCAAAAAATATAAATTTCTCTCAAACTGTACGGTCAATTTAAATGAAACTTTACCAGAACGAACTTAAATGTTTACTTTGTAATTATAATGATTTTTTAAATTTCTGTTTTATACATATGCAAATGTCTCAAATTAAGAGAAAATATCTACGGGATAAGGTTTTTGCATATATTTGTAATTTAAATATATTTAAAACGGAACGCAGTGAAAGTCAATGAAATTTTGTCTACATGTTGATATAATTAACTTTCGCATTATGTATGTATTATAGACTTGTCTTATGTTTCATCAAACGCGCCAACCTCCTTAAATATCGTCTTTTGCTTTCAGGTGACATTGAAGTCTGGGATGCGAGGAGACAACCGGGCGGTGATAATCCTTGCAGGCGAAACAACGGCAATTGTTCTCATCTGTGCCTTCTGAGCTCGGTGGAGCCTGGTTATAGTTGCGCCTGTCCCACAGGCGTCAAGCTGATCGACAAATACACATGCGCCAAGAGACCGGAGGAGCTGTTGCTGATCGTCCAACGAACTGAAATCTGCCGGATATCCTTGGATTCGCCCGATTACACAAACTTTGTATTACCGCTCATCGGTATTAAGCATGCAATCGCGATTGACTTCGATCCGGTCGACGAGTTGCTGTACTGGACTGACGAGCAAACGTACGCCATCAGGCGAGCCCCTCTCGACGGATCGAGTCAGCAGAACGTGATTTCCACGGAGGTGTGCAAGGCGATTGTTTCTTTTTGTCTTTTCTTCCATCGAATTTTTGAATTATTCTCGAAAACACGCGATTTGTAATAGAACCATTACGGTAGATATACTCCTTTTAATGCTTGTTCCACAATCTTCAAACATTTTTTCGTTTATTAGAAATAATATCTTTCCAGATATGAATTTTTCAATCCTGTTTATTATACGATTGTCTTTATTTAACTGTAACTTTCCATCTTTTGATTCTTGCAGATAGCGAATCCAGATGGTATTGCGATAGACTGGATCGCCCGCAATCTCTATTGGACCGATACCGGAACTGATCGGATCGAAGTGGCGCGACTAGATGGGAAATATCGGCGTGTGCTGGTGAACGAAGACCTATTCGAGCCACGAGCGATCGCGGTCGCGCCCGAGCACGGCTGGATGTTCTGGACCGATTGGAGCGAGAAGCGGCCGAAAATCGAGCGTAGCAATCTCGACGGTAGCGAGCGCATGTTACTGATCACCAAGGACATTGTCTGGCCGAACGGCATCGCCCTGGACCTCGAGCGCAAGAAGATCTACTGGTGCGACGCGAAGACCGACAAGATCGAGGTGTCCAACATGGACGGGACCGATCGGCGCGAGGTTATTACCGACAATCTGCCGCATCTGTTCGGTCTCAGCCTGCTGGGCGATTATCTGTACTGGACCGACTGGCAGCGTCGCAGTATCGATCGGGCGCACAAACTCACTGGTGGCGATCGTGAAGTCATTGTCGACCAGGTACCCAATGTGATGGGAATCAAGGCTATACATCTTGGCCGATTGAACACTAGCAATTCGCCGTGCGCTCGCGACAACGGTGGATGCAGCCATCTCTGTTTCAACAAGCCCAACAACAGGTGTGTATTGCTGGAATTATGCGAAAATTTTTCGGCAAGATTTGTCAATATTGTTGCGGATAGATTGAAGGGATCTTTTATTAAAGCAAAGAGGCAAAGAATTGTGCTTTTCGTCGCGCTATATGTTGGAGTAAACTAGTCTTAAGAAAAATTAGAGTAACGAACGTATAAGCTGAATCACAATTTGTAGTTACGAAAAATTGTAATGTAAAATTGAAAATATTCAGGTACGTCTGCGCCTGCCAGATGGGTTATGAGTTGACCAAGGATAAGCGCACTTGTGTCATACCGGATGCCTTCCTGCTGTTCTCCAGGAGGGAGAATCTTGGCCGAATCAGTATCGAGAACGTCAACAATGATAATGTCATTCCAGTCACCGGTATAAAGGACGCTAGGTTAGTTTAGCTGAAATGTTAAATTGAATATTTAATTATAATTAAATACAAAATATATTATCTATATAGAATAAATAAACCATTACAGTCCGAGCTTAGATCTTATATTTTTCGCAATAAATTCTTTAGTTATTTAAATCGAAATTAAATCGATTTAATCGGGGGGGGGGGGGGGGGGGGGGGGGAAGGGTTTTTACCAAAAAAGCTGTGTTGTAAGTCTGACAATTCTAGTCGGCGCGCAGTATTCTAGGGTTTGGGGGGGGGGGGGGGGAATATGTTTATACATACAGAAATAATAATTAGCTACTAATTGTAAGATCTAAGCTCGGACTGTAATGGCTTATTTATTCTATATTGATTGTATATCAGACCGTCCTTTTCACTTTATATTACAAAATATATTAAAATGTTTATTAACGTATTAATGTATATTAAAATGTTTATTAACATTTTCCGCGAAATTAGGAGCAATGTATGTACAAGAAAATGGATCCTTCTTACTAGAAATTTTATACCTGATAGGGATCCACTTCTTAAAAAGATTTTTTGAGGCAGCTATGTTTTTTTTTTAGAATTTTGCTCTTTCATGTCAATACTGTTTATCATTTGACAAGATAAACTATTTTATTTTACACTTAATTACATTTTTTGAGATAGATATGTATTATATATATTATTTCTTTTGTTCTTTCTAGCGCTATAGATTTTGACTTGTTCGAAAACCGCATTTATTGGACGGATGTTAAACTAAAAGCTATCTCACGTGTCTTTATAAATGGATCAGACATCGAAAAGATAGTCGATCTCGGCCTAGAATCGCCAGAAGGTATTGCATTCGATTGGATTGCGCACAATCTTTATTGGAGTGATACCATCATGCGTAGAATAGAGATGATAAGAATAGAAGGGGGTAGCAGGAAAATACTTGTGTGGCAAAATCTTATGGAACCTAAGAATGTGGCTCTGGATCCTCAGAGAGGGTGAGTTTTGTGCCGCTTATCCTGTTATTACCTTTAAATTTAATTTCTCAAAGTCTTCATAATTCCGATAGCTTGATTAATTGATTAATTTTTATTTCATTTTTTTTAATATCTATTTTAAATTAGTGAATTAACAAAAATATGAGAGAATCCTTTAAAAGATCTCTGTTTGGGCAATTTTTTAAACAATTTTGGTAACAAAATAAAAAATATAATTAAAGATGGTTATATAAAAATGTTTTTTATCTAGAGATTAGTTGATAGTCAGCATGTCAGCATGTTAATCTTGTTTAATATTTTAACACGTTTGTCTGTTAGTCATCTATACTGGGCCGAGTGGGGCAATACCGGCAGTATCGAGAGGGCATTGTTGGATGGCACACAGCGGCAAGTGATCGTTTTGCACATCGGCCGGGCAAACGGTCTGACAATCGACCATGTGGGGCGCAAATTGTACTGGGCCGACATCTCCGCGCCCGCAATTGCCTATTATGATCTACTAACACAACGGAGGGATATCATCATTTCGCATCACGTAGTCTATCCGTTCAGTGTTACGCAGTATCGGGACTACATTTATTGGGCGGATTGGAATACAGGCGACATCGAGAGAGCGGACAAACTCACCGGAGCGAATCGTACCAAGATCCACACCAATCTGGCGTCAGTGACGGACCTGAAAGTGTTCCACGCGTCGCGACAGGCCGGCTCGAACCCGTGCGCGATCGCAAACGGCAATTGCAGCCACCTCTGCATCGCTCTGCCGGGTCCGAATGGCAACGCATCCGTTACCCACAGATGCTCATGTCCCACGCACTACAATCTGGCGCGGGACAATCGGACCTGCACGGCGCCACGGCATTTCATGCTCTACAGTCTGCGCAGTACAATCGCACGTTACCTGCCTGATCAGACCGATGACTGCGCGGACGTGACGTTGCGCGTACAAGGTTTGAAGAACGTTCGCGCGATCGAGTTCGATCCGGTGACGCAGCACGTCTATTGGATTGATGGCCGCGCGACAATCCGCCGTGCCCTGGAGAACCGGACGCAGCAGCAGCACAGCGGTACGGTTGTGGTCTCCATTGGAAACGGGCATGCATTTGATCTTGCGCTGGACCCGCTCGGGAGGCTGCTCTTCTGGACATGCTCGACAAACGACGCTCTTAATGTTACACGACTGGATAATGGCTCGGCTCTCGGCGTTGTGGTGAAAGGTGACGGCGAGAAGCCGCGTCACATAGCGATCCACTCGCAACAGCGATTGCTCTTTTGGACGGATGTGGGCAAGAAGCGAGTGGTACGCAGCAAGATGGACGGCAAGGAACGTCATGTAATCGCTGGCGATTTGCTGGAACAGCCCACCGGCTTGACGGTAGACACCGTGACGTACGTCGTCTACTGGGCGTATGGTAGACACATTGAATGCTCCAACTTCGAAGGCGGTAATCGCAAGCTTCTGGCCTCCACCACGCAGGGTCCGGCCCTGCACTTGGCCATCCTTTTTGATTATCTCTATTGGTACGATCGCGATGCGCAGGTGAGTGACAATACCAGTTTTACTACCAGTTCTGCCTTGAGTCATTAACACCTGCAGACTTTCAAAATTTGTATAGTAAAATTTAAGATTAAGATAGCACGAGAATCTGTATGCTTATCTCACGTGAATTCTGACAGGTGATTGAGCGGGTCAACAAGACGTTTGATGGGATTAATAGGCGAGGCACGCGCATGACGACAGGCCGCGTGTTCACGGATCTCGTCGCGATCAACATGCCTGAGGATTCGCTCATGGAGACACACGTGTGCAGCCCGTTTAACGACTACGGTGGTTGCTCGCATTTCTGCGTCGGCACGAACACGATTGCTGATGAGGCCTCTACAACGTCACCCCGTTGCTCGTGCCCGAGGTCGTTGGTTCTGTCCGACGACGGTCGAACTTGTCGTGCGGCGCCTGTGTGTGGGAATGATCACTTCACATGCGCCGCGCCAAACGCGGCCGTGAGCAAAGATTGTATACCAGCCACGTGGAAGTGCGACGGGCAAACTGACTGTTCAGATGGCAGTGACGAGCTGGGATGTCCCACGTGCTCTCGCAACCAATTCAAATGTCAGAATCACTGTATCGGTAAGCGCGACTCCTCTCTTGAATAATTACAAATATCAATGCACGAATATATAAAATGATAAATGATTATTTTATAACTATATATTATTATTCTGTTTGTTTTTCTATGCAGAATTGTCTTGGGTATGCGACGGAACTCAACAGTGTCCGGATGGCTCGGACGAGGCACAATGTTGCCAGGCCGGGCAATTCCAATGTGTAGGAAATGGTGTCTGCATCTCCGGGGCATCGCTATGCGATGGCTGGGACGATTGCGCCGACGGCAGTGACGAGCTACCACCGGCTTGCCTCAGCCCGCACAATCCGCATCGTCAGGACGCCGGACCCGGGATCAACGAATCCAGCAAGATGACCTACATCATCATTATCCTGGCAGTGTTATTCGTGATCGTAGCAGGTGTTCTAAGCTACTACTACTGCCGTAAAAGGTTATTATCATATTAAGCTAACGCAAATTGATTAAATAACCGAAAACGGAATTCACACAACTTGAAAGCATCTTTTATTCAAAATATTCATTATTTTATAATATGTAGATATTTTTTTCATTTAGAAGAAAGCTTTTTCATCTAGAAGAAGTTCCTCTTTTAAAAATTTTAGTAATTTTAAGTAGAATTGTCAATATAAAAGATAACATAAGAAAATAATTTTTTTACTTTAAGCACAAGCAAATATTATTATATTATTAGGTTTACCGGGAACGAGGGTCTGCCTGACATACTACACGATTCGGCGGGAGATCCACTGTCGCCGAAATCCAGTTCAAACAGTCGAATGGTGAAGCCAATGTTTGTTTCGCAAAAGAATAACAGAAAGGATGGAGGAGGAAGTGGAGGCCTGAAGGTCGGAATGGAAGCCGTAAGGATGTCCATGTTGAACGGAAGTAGTCTTGGTTCTAGTTACGACCGCAGTCACATTACAGGTAGTGTATCTTTAAGAGATAAAAGCTTTCCAATTAGAATGGAATCTCAAAGTCATGTTGTACATCTTTAAGTCTCAATGCTTGTAGTCCCGAAGGAAAAGATTACGTCAACTCAAATAAATAAATTAGCTTTTTTAGAGAAATATAATTTTTATACATATTCGCTATTTTCATTTTTACGATATTTTGTAGAACATAGCACTTTCTTTTATGCTTAGGAAAAATTTTCGAAAAAGACTAAATTCACTGTCAATAGCATGGGCGCCCGTACAACTTTTTTCAAGGGGGGCAGAGTGTAAATATATTTAGTAATATTATTTTTGTTGAGGTTGTGAAGGATTGGGGGTTAAGAAACTTTATTTTGTATAATTAAGATATTTTATTTGGTACAAATAAAACGATGAAAAATAATTCTGTAAAGACAAATTTCAAATGTCTTGTATTTTTTTAAAATTTATCTAATACGCTCGCTACAAATCTTTCCTTATTATGTAAAACAAATTTGCAATGGATACAATTAAAATAATTAATGACTTCTATCACATAGAAAACTTTAATAAAGAAGCTGAAATATGGTACTTCGTTATTGGAATAATTTATTATAACAGATGAAACATCAATATACTCGACTTATTGCAACACTGCCAATTTTTGGATAGACTATCCAAACGGTCTTCACTCATCGTAGATCTGAGCCAAGTTTTTATCCGTCTTAAAGTGCTAAATGATCTTTTAATCGTGCAGGTGGTGCAGGTAGTAGGTGGAAGGTAAATTAAAATCTATATTGCTTGTGCTATTGCTTTAAAAAATTGGCAGTGTTGCAATAAGTCGAGTAATGATGTCTCATCTGTTATAATAATGTTATTATTATTCCAATAACTGTACCATATTTCAGCTTCTTCATTAAAGTTTTCTATGTGATAGAAGTCATTAATTATTTTAATTGTATCTATCGCAAATTTGTTTTAAATAATAAGGAAAGATTTGTAGTGAGCGTATTAGATAAATTTTCAAAAAAGTACAAGTTATTTGAAATTTGCCCTTTCAGAATTATTTTTTATTGGTAGAAGTCATTGATTATTTTAATTGTATCCAAAAATTCTTTCTGATTTTTTTTCTGACATAGTATGGATGCAAATTGCAAAGCAAAAACGCAACATTATTTTGAGAAGAAAATCTGTTATTTAAAGCGGAGTCTACAATGAGAATTTAAGGCGTAAAATTAAAGTTTTAGGCATTAAGCCGTAAGAAATTGACAAATCACAATCGAATGTAAGAAGAATACTCGACTGATTGGTCAACTTCTTACGGCTTAAGGTTTAAAGCTTAAATTTGACGCTTTAAATTCTTATTGTAGACTCCGCTTAATGAACTTATGAGAGAGTCGAGATAAGGTATAAAAATAGACTTTTTGTATAGGTAATAATCCATAACAGAGTTGGTATCATAATTTGCACGATGCGTTTGTCTACCAGACATGTTTGGGATTCTTTACTTGATATTTAAATCTATCTCAAAATGTTGAGCAGTTGCTGTTGCAGTTTAAAATCCAGGGGGGGGGGGATATGCCCCTCCTTACCGTCATTTTGGTCCCCGGAAAAAATTTCCCCGTCCAAAAATTTCCCCGAAAAAAATTTCCCCGGAAAAATCCCCCCCGGAAAAAATCTCCCCATCCAAAAATTCACACAATTGAGTTGGGTTAGGTTAGTTTTTTTGGAAGTGGAGCCCCCCGCAGGGGGGCGGAACCTACTGCATCCACGCACGCACTTTTCCACCCACACAACAATCGGGTTGGGTTAGGTTAGTTTTTTTGGAAGTGGAGCCCCCCGCAGGGGGGCGGAACCTACTGCATCCACGCACGCACTTTTCCACCCACACAACAATCGGATAGGGTTAGGTTACTTTTTTGGAAGTGGAGATGTATACATATATTGTATCAATTAATGTATATATTTGATTCTTGAAAATACAGTAATTCTATTTAAATGCTTAAAATATTGCAGCCTCCTACCAGAGAAAAAATTCACAATAGTGTAGCAAAAGAAACAAAGTACAAATAAATGAATAAAGTCATTATAAATAAACGACAGATTGGCAGCAAATTCTGCAAAAATTTTAACATCCATTTTTATATTGAGCACACCGCCAAATCACTTTGCCATTTGATCCCTCTCCATGCTTATAGTATAAGTGACCATCAACTGTTAACATTTTCTTGCCCTTATTACTCTTCAAAAATTTAAGCGGCATAGTGCACGAAATAATCACAACCAGCACTTGAAACAGATTGATTACAATTGCTGTCAATACCACGTATTCGCACTTTAATGGTTCGAAATGATATTATTGGCGACGAATAGCACTTGTAAACACAAGACAGAGCAATCAGTTAGCGGCTCCGAATAATAACATATACAAATAATGACACACACAATTTCAAATACAGTAGACATCACTGGAGAAAATATTCTGGCTGGTGAATTTTTCAAAAGATTTTTGGATGAGATTTTTTCCGGGGGAATTTTTCCGGGGAGATTTTTGGATGGGGAGATTTTTTCCAGGGGGATTTTTTCGGGGAGATTTTTTCCGGGGGACATTTTTCCCGGGGGAT
Source organism: Leptothorax acervorum (assembly GCA_035220615.1). Taxonomy (NCBI): domain Eukaryota; kingdom Metazoa; phylum Arthropoda; class Insecta; order Hymenoptera; family Formicidae; genus Leptothorax; species Leptothorax acervorum. The sequence continues at coordinate 219,438 of JASTWQ010000270.1, read as the reverse complement.
TCCTTCCTAGAGCCTCCCCCCCCCCCCCCCCCCCCCCCCGCCCATGGGCGCCCATGGTCAATAGTATCACCTGAACTTACTATTTACATTATTTAACAATTTTTATGTTCTGTCTTCGCAGGTGCGTCAAGTTCTACCAGAGGAAGTTCCGCGGGTGGATATCCTCAAGAGACTCTGAATCCACCGCCAAGTCCGGCGACAATCGTCAGCTCGACGCGCTGCTCGAGCAGCAACGCGTCGCGTTACAAGCCGTATCGGCACTACAGGAGCATCAATCAACCGCCTCCTCCAACTCCGTGTAGCACCGACGTCTGTGATGAATCGGACAGTAATTATCCAGCGCGCTACCGTTACGAGAGCGAACCGTTCCCACCGCCGCCCACTCCACGTTCCGTCTATCACAGCGACGCGGCGATCAGCTGTCCACCGTCCCCAAGTTCCAGATCGTCCACGTATTTTAGTCCTTTACCGCCACCACCGTCGCCGGTGCCTTGAAAACAGTCCTGAAGTAGAGACAAATAACGCTCTGGTGCTTCTATTTTTGCATTTATCTTATTTCAGTATTCCTCATATCGCAGATACTTAAAAATCTTATACTAATTATGGTCGACTAAATCGACCATAGTTACACATAGAAATTTCAATGAAAACACTCAGATAGATAGTAATTGAGAATTCAACGACAGTTCTCGCAAAATGATAGCAAAAAAACTATGACAAAAATATATTAGCTTTTAAGCAATATATCTCTGTCATATAGCGAATTCAAATGGATACGTTAGTGCACACTGGTGCATATATTAAAGACTGTTGTACACTAGTATATATAAAAAAAGCGTATATATAATAAGCGGTCGAATTCAGATGCCCGACATGCCGAATTATCATTATTTAGTAGAATGTATTAGAGCACTTTATTCATAAAGCGCTTATTTATGTTTTACATCTATGTATATTTTTTTATATCTAAATAGATTAGTGCATGTATATGTCGTAGCCAGATTACAAAGTCCGCAGTTTTATAAAACGTCTAAGCATTTTATAAAGTGCGGCCACATTCTCAAATCATGGTTGAAAATAAAATGTTTTACAATCTGGCTAAGAATTTTAGTCGTTTTATAAAACGCTAACAAGCGACCCGCCACATTGTCAAATGCAACGACTTTATAAAATGCCTAGACGTTTTATAAAACGGCGGACTTTGTAATCTGGCTACGACATATATACAAACTAAGTTATATATATACACACATACAATTTACTTTAATATGCACCAGTGTATTAATCGAATTCGCTATTTAATTACTCGTTCGTTAGCATAATAACGAATAGTTTTGTTAGAAATACTGTGAGATCAGTGTATCTTATTTATTCTTATACAAAGTATTAAGGTAAATTGTGCAGGTAGAACGTGCCGGAGCGAAATCTTACCCGAAGAAGCATTTCTCGTGTCGCCTCTCATTTCGGGTTTTGCATTTTTCAATCTTTGACGTTGCAAAATTCGATAATAATTTGTGAGAGAGTTATACGATATATTAGATTGAATTTATGATTATTTATCATAATTCTCATTAACCCATTAACGGTTATTTTGTGGATAAAATTTCTATTACGGAAAAAGGAAATTTTATTAATATGACTCCTTTAAACTTTTAATTTCGGAACGTAATAGAGTTTCCCAAAGAAATAATTTTATGTTTCAATAACATTACAATAATAACATTTTAATCTAGGACGGTTGAAGACAGTCGTAGTTTAATTTTAATTTATATTGTAATAATTATAATTATATCTGTTATACATATAATTATATATGATAAAATATATAACTATATTATACAAGTATATAATATAATTACATTATATATCATGTAATTATTGTAATGGCCTTTAATGTGTTAAGCTCAAAAGCAACGAGTGGCAAGACTTTTAGACTGATAGAGAAAAAATATTTGCATAAGACTTACTTATATGTACATTAATAATCCGTTAAACTCTGTATACTGGAACGTGTATATACCACATCACGTAGAATAAGCGAGCCGAGAAAGAGGGAAAAAGAGTGTGTTATAGGATAGTTTTGGCCTTTAAATAGGTGCATTGAGAGCTTTTAATCCCCGTCCAAAGCTTAGTGAATGTTTATTATAACAATTATGACACTGAGCATATTTTTATTCATAGGACGTAAACTAAACTCTTTCTTAGTGGATTATATTAGGAGACCTGTATCTCTCGGCGCGTTCCATTACAGAGTTTAGCGTAATAACTATACCATTTGTGCCTGCTATACATTTTCATAGTATGTAATGTACAGAGAAAGTATTATTCTACCGCAGTAACTTTTGTAAATATTTAGTTTAAGCGTAGTTTCTATGAAATTACGCTTGCAAAAAAATGTACATGACTTAAGGATAAGCATTAGAGGGGTATTCTCGGCGGCGTTACGTCTTCTTTTTATCTACAAGTACTTCATAGACGTGCATTTATCTGTATTAATTGTGATATCAAGGTATATCATATTATTATTAGCATCATCGTTAACAGCATGTGACATGTTATTCATAATTTAATCGATATGGCAGTTAACCAAAGGCTGCGTCTCATATATATTTTATTGCGAAATTTATGCCACTTCCCGTTTCTTTACTCTAAAAAAAGGTGACGGTTTTATATTATCGTATTTATAAATCTTCTGATAAGCATAGGCGCGATAGAGAAAAAGAAAACGGCATTTGCCTTCCTGCCATAAGATATTTTTACTGCGTTTTTTCCTGTTAATATTTTATTCATTCGTTCGATGGTTATCGTTATCTTGCGGAATATATTTACGAGAGTTCGACATATCATATCCGTCTTCGTACACTCATACACTCGCACAGACACACAGACTAAATGTAGCGACACAAAGATTATGCGTTAATCGAAATCTTTTAGCAATAATCAATACATTTTACACGTATAACGTTTACATTGTAATCGCGCGCCATACTATGTATATACCATATTAATGCAGAAACGGCGTATCGTTAACGCACATATCCGTTCCTGTAAAAGCGGGTATACGGCGAGCGAACAAACAACGAACGCGAAATCAAATCTGGCACTTTCGTTTCGTTCGTATCTTTCGAGCTTCTTGTTTCTCTTTTTGTGGCTATTTCTTCAGTATCACGTTGTCCTTCTTACTGCTCCCTCATTACAAGTTCTTCTTTGAGGAAAACCGGGGAAAGCCTATAAGTGAAGAAACACGAGTGCAAGAAAGTTCCACTGTTGATTCTATAGAATACGCAATCTTTTTAGCCTTCTATTTTGATTAGGAACTTTCCTCCTCTTTATCCTTTCCGCAATCTTTATTCTATGCCTATCATTCATAGGAATGAAAATCTCGCTCTTCCGAGCTTCAACTTCCGAATCTCGCGTTCGCCGTTCGTTCATCTTGGCGCTTTAAGCGTAATCGCCGTATTTCGGGAAACTGTGCCATAAATTGTACGATAGTCCTGTACAAAATACGCAAGGATCGCAAGGATTTCTACCTCGCATTGCGATTTCGAAACGGCCTTTTGAGAGAAAAGAAAAAAACGTACTAATAAAATACTATTATTCTCATTTTACACGCGCGAAAGACTGAAAAATATTACTGCCTACATTATTTTTACATCCTCGCAGTTGGACGCGCGCGTGCGTCCTCTTGCGTAGTCTATTATGTAGCATATTTATACAGTGAATAAACTTGTTTGTTAACGTAAAATCTTCTCGAAGGATTTTCTTATTCACGGCTTCGATGCGATCGATCGATATATGCAGAGCGAATAACTTTGCTTTGAAATGGTCGAGATGAGATTTTAGGAAGCAACTGGAACGAATAATGATACAAGGATAAGATCTATTTCCACTTGTTGAGAGAAGAGCCGCGATACTTGCTCGATGAACCCTCCCGCTCGTCTTGAACCGCTAACTCCTCGTCTAGCAGTAACTCGAAGTTGCCCAGAGCTTCCGGGGAAGGTGATTTGTTCCATTTCACGCTAATCGGACCAACCGCAAAGTAAGTTCGAATTAAATACCTGAGATTTCTTTTACGATTAGATGAATATCATACACTTACTCGGGCATGCCATCCGGAGGCAGAACCACTGACATAATATTGTCGATTAATTTATACTTTAAGATCCTGTCGTTCACCGTCGTGGATGTGAGAGACGGCGAGGCGTTTACCTGGAAAAAGACAAAATTTGTATCGTTTTCGAAACTTGAAGATTTATACCGAGTGGCGAGTTACGAAGGCCAAGAAGCCAACGTACCTCGATCAGCCATGGTTTTAACTTATTGTCGATGATGATGTCGTACCCATAACACTCGAAACAGTGCCGGTCATTTGCCATCACCGGTGCCACCGCTTTCAACGAGTGCACGATACACCAAGATATGTTGGCGAAGAGCTTCTCTGTGACCGCCTTTCCTCGCGTGCTTTCCAGGTACAGACGCAGATTCTGCACGCTCAGCTTACCGCCATGCTTGCTGTTATACTCATCCTGAAATTTCCGTATTTGATAATTCTTGTGCGGACATATACGCGAAGAATATTCACGCAAACTACGTCATTAGAAGTTAGAATTTTGAAAAATTAGGTAGCTAGGGATTAGATTGCGCGACTTGAAAATAAACAAAATTTTTTCGATCGAGAATTATATAAATTTCGATCTAAAAAGATTTTAAAAATCTGTCTTTAAAAGCGGCTTTTCCAAAAAAAATCCGGATAAAAAATTACTTGCCAAGCGCTATTATATACAATTTGGTTCAGACCTCCTAAAAAACTCGAGTGTTTATTGCGTCGAGCATTCTAATTTATAAATTTCTAATACTTTTAATAGTCTAATTTGACAAAGATTATTTTGTGGATTTATTTGTCAAAGTAAAGCGAACAGAGTGATAAAAACGTAAGACGTCATTTTTGTATCAACAATTTTCAGGTAATTTTTCTGCAAAGAAAGACAAGAAAAAAAAATTAAATATTAATTCCCATATCAATGGAAGAAAGTACTAATGTGAATAATTTGATAAGTGTACATGATACATACGCCATGCTTTTGCACGGATACATTCGTCAGATGCACGTACATGTTATCGAGCTCTTGAACGCTGGTGTCGTATTTGACGGTGCAGAAACGGCAGAATCCTAATTTAAAGAGATACGCTTTGAGCGGCCGAAATGATGTGATGAGGACGTACAATCGGAGGTCGAATTTCTTGCTGCCGATCAGCAGCGGATTGTCGATATATCTGCCGTGATAAAAATGGTCAGAGGAAAAGAAACCGACACAGCTTTGATCGTCGTTATATAATAATCACCTTTACCGCGAGAATCTCGCGAAGGATATCCACAATCGAAATGTCTTCGATTGAAATCATATATTACCTGGATATGACATACGATTCTTTCGTCAGGTTCGGATTAAATGGTGTTTTTGCTTCGCGTGACCACTTCTTCAGCTTGCTCAGCTTGTTAATGAGAAATATTCCGGCGCCCTGCGATTTGCCGCACGGCTTCATGATCCAGGTGCTCTGCGGGGACTTGCGATATTCTTCCACAAACATATTGTAATCTACGGTGTAACGTACAATTAATCACAGATAATTTTTACTCCAGCTAATGTTACAAATAAAACATTTAATTGAAATTAAAATAAAATATTAGAAATAGATTGCTGATTTGTAACATGATCGACACCACGAGATTCAGACGATTGCGGAGTTTATAGCGAACATTTTTTGAAACAATAGATCTTTTTTTAAAAAACCATTTTTCAGATAAGCACCCAGTAAGCAAACTGCTCGTAGTATAACAATAGATTGGCAGCAGATTTACTTATTGTTAGATATCGCAACAGGTTTGGTATCATCTATGTCCGCATTAAACTCGTGTCTTGCTTATATAATCTGACAGCAGGTTGTCGACAGAAACCGAGCAGAATTTGTCATTTCGTAAACATTTAAATGGAATACATCATTTAAAATTGTTACGAAATGGCAGATTTTGTTCAGCTTCTGCCGTCAGTCTGTCATTATATATTCTGTTATATTTCTACTGACATTCTATATCGACAAAATTTGCAGCAGACACTTTCAAAATCTGTTCTCGGCAGATTTGGCTATTTTAAGATCGAGCTCTTTTTATGAAACATCGTACTATATAGATTTTGTATTAAAAAATCACGTTTTCCAATCAGACAATCTAATTTCTAAGGATCTAGCCTAGAGAGCACGACCTCACCTGCGGGTAAGATGAAAGTGACGGGTATGAAATCGAGGTACAGATATTTGCCTGGACCCTCTGCGCGCTCTGCCAAAGGATTTCCCTCTCTCTCCAAGTCCTTTCGGTATCGCTTGATGTTCTTTACTAGGAGATCTTTACGCGTGAGCTCATAGTGATTTGGGAAGTGATTGATGATTCTTAAACAAATTTTACTTTTTTTTTTCAAAATGCGTTTAATTCATACATCTCTAATGTCCGTTTCTACCAATGTAGATTAACTTTAATCTCGGTTTAATTGATTTTTTATTTTTTTCTAGTTTTAAGAATTAGAAAAGTAATAAGTAAATTAAACAGAAATTAAACTTAATCTAAATTGGTAGAAATGGACATAAGAAACGGATATACAAAACTTTCCATAACTTCGTAACCTGTCACCTCCATTTTTCAAAATATATATTAATTTTTAATTACATATGTATAATATAAATACTTTTCTAACGTCAATTTCTACCAATGCGTAGCGATTAACTTTAATCTCGGTTTAATTTACTTTTTATCTTGTTCTAACTCTTAGAATTAAAAAAAGATTAAAGGTAAGTTAAACCAAGATTAAAATTGACTTGCACTGGTAGAAATGGAAATGAGAGAGATTCCTATGTATTAGAAGAGTCTAAATTTTCATAACAGAGGCTCCATTTTTTAAATATACACATATTAAAGATATTTTAGAAGTAAATTTTTAAATTGAGATTAAATTTCACAATTTAAATTTTATTATTAATGTAATCAATATCTCCGATTAAAAGGTCTTACTGATTGTCGTCCATCCTGTATCCAGTTTCGACGCTGAAAATACTCCTGCAGGATTGCGTAATAGCCCTACGATAAATAATAAAACGTCATAATAAATACCTTAAGTAATCTAAAGATCTTATTTGCAGTTTGTGATTACCAATAAAAGTTCCAATCATCCTCCGGACCGACCTGCGTCCAGCCGCGCTTCTCAAAGTTGTGCACGATCACGGACTTGTCCACATCTGTGCAAAACGTGATCCTCGTCCGATCCATCCCGACCGATGGCACTCTATATCATGCGATCAGTTTTCTAATCACGGTCGCAAGAATCAACCAGAACTAATATTTTTATGTCGCTCCGAAGAATTAACAAGTTGCTATCTCACGTAATTGTTCTACATATAACGTACGTCAAAATCAACGATTAAGAAAGTTATTATATTTATGCAAATTAAGAATTATTGTATATACACTAGCTCTTACATATTTTTAAATTGTTTTAAAATAAAATGTTCATAAAATAATAATTTTATAAGGTAATCATCGATAAGATAATTAAAATAATAATCAATATAATGAAGATGAGAAGAAATTTATTTTTTCGTTTATTTCTTCCGCGAAGAAATAAATTTTTCGTTGAAAAGCGATAAAAGTAAAGCTACCTATATAAAGATTTTGTGAGAATTCTGAAGAGAGATTTCTTCATATCTTTTCCATATTATAAATGAGGAAATATAAATGTCGCACTGAGAAACTATATAGATGACCCATCAGATTTCTGAAGAAGTAATAGATAAATTTTGCATATCAATTAAGAAGTTATAAAGAATACGCGCGCGATAAACTCGAATGATCTCAATTTTTCTTGATAATATATAAGCTCTGCCTGAATGAGCTCTTTTCTCTTCGTCGAAAATCAAGTCTGAATTCCAGGGACCTTGGCAGGTATCCTTAAATGTTCCGAGCAGTGGTCCTTTAACGATCTCGAGCAGCGTAGTTGCACTTAACTGTTACGAATTTCATTTACCTGCCATAAACGGCACAGGGGTTTGTGTTCGCAGCCCGTTTGCTTTCCGCGGCCACGTTCGACGCCATGTTTTCGATACTTACAAACACGCTTACGAATCGCGTTTGATCGATACGTTCATTAATCGATATACCTCCAACAATGCTATATAGGTCCAGATTCAAACGTACAATTAGGATAATAAAGTTTGGTGCTGTGGAATTTATGTAAAAACATAAAATTAAATGGTGTACATTTTTCTTATGTTATATCTATACATAAAAGTCATTGAATTCCCATAAGAGAACAATAAAATCTGTATAATCTAATAAGAGAAAATAATTATATTATAATATATATAATAATAATTTATGTATAAGATAACTAATACTCGTATTGTATGTACAAATAAATATTTTCTTATATTTTATTATATACACATATACATATATACAATGTATACCTACATATATGTATATACATATAAATATCTACGCACGTAAAATATATTGTACACATAAGTAATAACAGACTTGCATCATGTCTATATGTTCGTAAAACGTATTACGAATTTATTGGAAATAATTTTTTATTATATTATTGATAAAATAATATTATAAAAATATTAATATTATAATTAAATATTATTATTAATATTCCTATAAATTAATATTATAGGGATTTCAAGTTCAATATGTATTTAAAAATCCGAATAAAATATAATCAAGTTTCATTTTCTAGGATTCGAATAATATTCATAAAATTGATATTTCATAAGTTGTACTTGCGAAGTAACCGAACCCGACTAGTTTCTAATTTTAGAATAAGTAGTTTCTAAAGAATCAAATCTTTTACGAGTAGTATTCGGACTCTAAGACTGAACTTGTTAGTTTAAAGAATGTAATATGTAAAGATTTTAACATTTTAAGTAACGTTTATTCTATATAGGTATATATTTTTAATCATATATTTATTACATTTAATTTTAACGCTCAATAAACTAATATTTGTAATTATTAAAAAATAATATGTATATTAAAATACTTGTTGCTTTATACAATTGTTTTGATTAGAAGGAATAGAAAATTTCTAGTAAAGTACTCATAAAAGGTTTGAGCATATTTGATTTAGGTTCAAGTCTTAATCCCATTGCTTTAACATTAAAAAATAACAGACTATGGCCCGGTTTCACCAACGTGATTTAATCTAATCGGTCGATTAAACTCACTCTTCGACTCTTTCTAATTGTCCAGGTAGAAAGAGACGAAGAGTGAGTTTAATCGACCGATTAGATTAAATCACGTTGGTGAAACCGGGCCTATACTCATCAGCCCTTGTGGAAATTTAATACTGTAAGTGATTTTTTGGCTAGTAATTAATCACTTCAAAGCACTATTAATAGTGCTTTTAAATGATTAATCACTAGCCAAAAAATCACCTAGAGTATTAAATTTCATTAAGGGCTAGCCTTAACAAGGTTAACAAGGTCCTGTAGATAACAGGTAATATAAAAGCTCTTTTGATTGATCTTAAAATTATGATTGTTCAGGGAGTTAAACAATCTCTAGAATATTAACAAATACGTTTTATTGGTTATAAATCCTTAAATACTTGAATATATACACACTAGATCCTAAACCAACCAGGCAATCCGGGCGCTTTGTTGGGTTCTATAAAATCCTGCATATCCTTCTTAGCCATATCCATAGTATCTTTGTCAATTTCATCTTTTACGTCCTTGAACAAGTCGGGAAACACAAACGACTGGTCCTTTGGCTATAAAGAATGGACAAAAAGTTAATTCTAATATATATAAATTCCCAAATCTTTTTCTAAAGAGAGAAATTAAAGAACAGCTAAGATCCAACCAGTACGACGTAGGCCAATTTCCTGTCGTCCTCTTTAATGACGGAATTCTGTAGTCGATCCCTTGTGAGCCTACCCATAGCTATTTTCGTTCTTACTTCAACTACGTCGATATTGTAAATCTTCTCTAGGTAATTCTTTATGTCATATTTGGTCATTTGCATGGAGCAGTGAAACTGTACAATGTTTGGAGGCTGCTTATCTTTAGGCGTGATTAGCTTCATCCAGAAATTGGGTAGAAAAATTCTCAATTGTGGATTGCCTCTTTGATATAGAGGATAGCTAAATGGAGTACCAATATAAAATTGTATAACCAAAATCAAATAATTTATATACAAGGTATGATTGGAAAATTAAATATTAAATTAAGGTTAAGATTGTTAGATTTGTTTTTAAAATATAATTCGACAAATTATCTGTAATCTATCTATAATTATTATCGCGCTAAATGTTGTTGAGACTTACAATCGTGTTGACATTGTACTGCAAAATAATAAAACGTTCTTTTCGTATATAAATGGATATCTCAGAAACAAACGTCTCAATCAGTCTCAATTGTAACCTCAAAGTTTGTATTTTATTTACAGGGATTTTTGTTACCGGCAGCGAGTTTAAGATGTTAAAAAAGATTTCTGGCAGTTCAACATATGGTTCAACGTCAAAGTGGGATCTAAACTCTAAAGCGTATTCGATGATCCATAGATTATTCATTGTTTACATGACACATGTAAATAATATGTTTACAATAAGTTTACATGTTCGAGACATGTTTACATATGTTTACAATAAGTAATATATGGATGTATGTTAAGACCGTTAAGATATAAATCAATACGAAGGAAACAGCCATACGGTCCAAGCTTAGATCTTAGGCAGCTCAATATTATTTTCAATATGTGTTTAAGGGGATCCTGCAGTCGTATGAATTACCGACATTATCGTTTTTCAATGGATCTTTTAATTGGCTTCATAAAATTGCAAAAATCTTTTACAGAATTAAAGTACGCACAAAAATCTATGTTACACAACCGCGATTTTATATCAAAAACACCAAAAAATTTAAAATATTACTTATTTGGGCACATACAGCTGTCACCCGACGACAATATTTGCTTAAAACAAAAATTCTGCAGTTTATACGTACATAATGTTTATCATGTAACATTGGATAAACATGTAGGAATAATATCGTGCAAGTAGAAGTAAGATTCAATGCGTACAAAAAAAGCCATTAAAAAATTATTTTATTAATGCAAATACGGATGCAGAATGACAAGAAGAGCAGTGTCGCGTGCAACAGTAGTTGCCGGATCTTGTCAGAGATGGCACTGCTGCAATCTGACAAGGACAGATATATCGTATAAGTATATCCGTTAGACAAGAATAGGTATAGCACGGTAACACAAAAAACATAGTAAACGATCGAAATTATCGATTATTTTTAGTTCCGTGCTAGATCGTGGCGCTGTCACGTTGGAGTTCGCCTGTCACTGCAGGATCCCCTTAAGGGGATCCTGCACCCGTCTGTTTTACCGACAAAAATTTCTACTCATGCAGCGTCGTATCAAATTGACAGAATTGAAAATGCTTCTCCAGGATTGCAGTACATACATCAATGATTCAGGGAAAATCTCATTTTATATGGAAAACGAGAAAAAGTTACGGAACTACAGATTTCCTTATCTACATTTACCTCAATATGGCGTCTCCAGTTGGCAGACGACCTGTCAATTCATCACAAGATGTGCTTCATATAAAAGATATACCGTTTGTACGAACGTGAAAACAAGTTTCCCTGGATCACAAAACACGACAGAACATTATTGAACCCGTGAAATCAAGATTGCAAGTCTAATAAAAGCATAGGATGAGTGTGTGTGTCGGATGTGTGTCGTGCGTATGCATGCGTGAAATATAGGTGCTATCCTTGTCTATTACAAGGACAGATATAGATCGGTAACATAGAAAATGATAGAAAATGGTAATTTTGTCAGTAAAACATTCGGCTACAGGATCCCCTTAATACGCGTATTTTCCAACATATTAAACTGCGCGCCGATTATTTGTCGGACTTAAGGGGATCCTGGAGCGACGGCCGAACTCCGACGATGTCGCTGTTTTACCGACAAAATTACCGACAAACTCTATATCTGTCCTTGTAATAGACAAGGATAGCACCTATATTTGCATCTTCCACTGGTCTAAGTAATATCTTTTTTTTTAGGCTCCAAATCTTACTTCTAATTGCACGATATTATTCCTGACAGTTTTTTGTAGAGGGCTGTATCACTATTTTCTATAGAAAAACTGCAGAATTTTTGTATAAAGCAAATACTGTCGTCAGGTGAAGACAATATAAAATTTTTTTTAGTTTATCAGAAAAAATCATATACAGCCCTCTACATTTTTGTGTGTACTTTAATCGTGTAAAAGGATTTTCCATTCTGTTCAGCCAATTCAAAGATATTACTTAGACCGATTATGTCAGTGTCGCTGTCACTCCGTCGGTTATACAGACGGCTCCAGCATCCCCTTAAAACACAGCTATTGTTGGAACATTAGAAATTCCCTCTCCCTTCCCTAAATATTACCACATGCCCCGGTAGTCGAATTGGTAAGACGCCCAAACGGAATGCGGGAGATTCCAGGTTCGAACCCTGGCTGGGGTAATATTTTTCGCAATAAGTTCTTTACAGTGCAGATTTTAATATTAAATCGATATCGATTTAATTAGAGAAGGGAGAGGGAATTTCTAATGTTCCAACAATAGCTGTGTTTTAAGTCCGACAAATAATCGGCGCGCAGTTTAATATGTTGGAAAATACGCGTATATATTAAATTCATATTGAAAATAATATTGAGCTGCCTAAGATCTAAGCTTGGACCGTATGGCTGTTTCCTTCGTATTGATTTACAATAAGTTTACATGTTCGAGACATGATGTTCACAATATGTTTACATGTTTACAATATGTTCATATTTTATAATAGGTTTACATGTATTTGTATTTTATGCGCGGTCAAACTTTTATCCGAGTTTCCACTAGTAGTTTAAATCTTCGCTAAGCGAGGTTCGAGTCTCCGCTAAACGAGACGGGACACGGCTGACACTGCTGACACGGCTCACGCTCACGCACAGAACATATACAATTAGAAGCGCAAGCTCCTTTGTAACGGTGGAAACACGAAACGCCGACGCACGATCGACGCGCTCCAAGTGGCATGGCCCTGGAACTACATTCTATATCTGTGGCTGTCCGCTGTGTTCCGAATACACTGCCAGTACTGAAAATCTATAATTTACGTTATACGTAAACTATAGATTTTCAATACTGGCAGTGTATATCGGAACATGGCCTATATAAACTGTAAATAATATAGAATAACATATGTTAATAAATAATGTTATTTTCGTCATTAAATGAGGAAATGCGCAATAAAGAACAAATTAATTGCACATAAAATGAAATACATTTTTATTTCAAAATTTATAACATGAAATACATTTCTATTTGAAAGTGTGTAACATATAATTACATTTTTATGTCAAAGTGTGTAACATAAAATACATTTTGATTTCAAATAAAGTCTATAATAATAGACATTTTAATTTCAAAGTTTAACATAAAATACATTTTTATGTCAGTGTGTAACATAAAATACATTTTGATTTCAAATAAAGTCTATAATAATAGACATTTTAATTTCAAAGTTTAACATAAAATACATTTTTATGTCAAAGTGTGTAACATAAAATACATTTTGATTCCAAATAAAGTCTATAATAATAGACATTTTAATTTCAAAGTATAACATAAAATACATTTTTATGTCAAAGTGTGTAACATAAAATACATTTTGATTTCAAATAAAGTCTATAATAATAGAACACATAACAGAATATACGATTCTATAATAAGTGGGAAAAAGAAAAAACCGTACAATTAAAGAGTTCGAAAACCAAATATATCAAAGAGAAACTAAAAATGCAAATAAGCAAAAAATGCAAGTAAATCACAATGATTTAAATTGCTTGGTTTTTTCGTAATGGCCTGAAGTTACCTGTACCGGTTTTTTCTTATCTTTAACATACTTATGTATTAAAAACGCTAAACTATCTTTGACGATTAGGTCTTCACATCGATGATTGCTACAGAAATCACTGCTGTAGTTATTAAAAAATATTTTTTTAAAAGCTGATTCTAAGTTTGACTTATGTCCATTTTCATCGCAAAATTGAAATAATCTATTGTGTACGTTTTGTATTAACGTAATCACCTGATTACTTGGATACGTTAACGAATCTTTGTCATCTGAATATTCCTTAAAAACCGTATACAGATGATGTTGTTCTTGTTGTGTACAAAACAAATCACTTTTACATTTTGAACAATTTTCATCAGGAAGTTTTAGCCTTTTTAAAAGGATCTTTTAAAATCTATTGTGTACGTTTGTATTAACGTACACAATAGATTTTAAAAGATCCTTTTAAAAAGGCTAAAACTTCCTGATGAAAATTGTTCAAAATGTAAAAGTGATTTGTTTTGTACACAACCTGATTACTTGGATACGTTAACTAATCTTTGTCTGAATATTCCTTAAAAACCGTATACAGATGATGTTGTTCTTGTTGTGTACAAAACAAATCACTTTTACATTTTGAACAATTTTCATCAGGAAGTTTTAGCCTTTTTAAAAGGATCTTTTAAAAAGGCTAAAACTTCCTGATGAAAATTGTTCAAAATGTAAAAGTGATTTGTTTTGTACACAACAAGAACAACATCATCTGTATACGGTTTTTAAGGAATATTCAGACAAAGATTAGTTAACGTATCCAAGTAATCAGGTGATTACGTTAATACAAAACGTACACAATAGATTATTTCAATTTTGCGATGAAAATGGACATAAGTCAAACTTAGAATCAGCTTTTAAAAAAATATTTTTTAATAACTACAGCAGTGATTTCTGTAGCAATCATCGATGTGACGACCTAATCGTCAAAGATAGTTTAGCGTTTTGTATTAACGTAATCACCTGATTACTTGGATACGTTAACGAATCTTTGTCTGAATATTCCTTAAAAACCGTGTACAGATGATGTTCTTGTTGTGTACAAAACAAATCACTTTTACATTTTGAACAATTTTCATCAGGAAGTTTTTGCCTTTTTAAAAGATAACCCGACACGTAAGAAAGAGCTTGAGAGGCATCAGTGTTTAAATTTTCAAAATCGACCCATAGAAGAGTACAGTCACTAGTGTTCTGTAATGGTTCACTTTCGCCCTCGTGAACGCTGTCACAAGTATAACTTTAAAAGTTTCGAAAATTGTCCAAATTTTCACAATTATCGCTTTCACAATTCGCAGATTTGGAAACCGGTGCAGCGAGTTTATTTAATATTACAGTTTTTAAGGCAGCTACAAATTGATGGCAAGTGGGATTTGAATTTGCAATTCCATGTTGCCGAATTTGGCAAAACAGATTTTCCAGTGGATCTTGATTTAAATTCCTCATATTTAGAAAGGTGAAGCCAACAGCTTTTAATTGCTGCCACAAATACATGACCGATCTGATTGTTATCATCCAACCTTTCACGAAATGATATTGGTTTGTGACATCCTTTCCGTTAGTTAAATCAAATAATTTCCACTTAGTCATTTCTGACAGTAATCTGCTGTATAACGTTAAGTGAGGCGATTCGTCTTGCAAACAACATCTATACGTCTTGCCGTCATCTGGATTTATTGTACAACCATTTAAAGAATCAAACAGATCATCTATAAGTTGAGCAAACTCTGCCGTTTGTATCGATTCAACTGGAAACAATCCCTTCATGTTAGAAACGCTATAAACATGAATAGCTGCAGCAACAGTATGACTCAACTGACGCGCTGCAATTTTTACCCTCATTTTAATAAAAGAGTCTTTAAAATTAAAATCATTTTTGTGTAATTTATAAAGAAGTTTGAAAGCAAAATTTTGTTCAACATCAAAAGCATTTCTAATGTACTGAAACTTAGCTACTTTGTTTTCTGCAAATTTAATTTTACAACAAAGCAAGGCGTTTCGAGTGCATTTTAATAAATGAGGAACATCATAAATAATTACTATGGTTTCAGACTTGACGACAAACGTGTAACAAGTTGGGTTTGTTTTATTTTCTGCGCACAATTCAGATAAAGCTTTTCTCTGAGTTGAACCCTGGTCGCAAACAATTGCTTTTACTTTCAGTCCAATCTCTTGCAATTGCACAATTGCATTTGTTATGATGCGTTTCAGATTGCTGCTCGATATTGTGTCAGTAGTGAAGTAATAAGCTATTACTTGTTTCCATGATTTTCTTAGACCACGTATCATTAAAACAAGAGCATGGTTTGCTGCCCTAGAAGTTCGACCCAACTCATCCAAGTCTTCAAAACCCGAAATTTGTTGTTTATGTGCTTCGTAGTGAAAACCGTTACTTAATGAAACTTCATCAAAAACTAATGTGCAATATCGATCCAATTCATGCATTTCATCGCTTTTTATTTTTAACTGTTCCAAAAGGAATTTATTTATACCAGTGTCGAAAGGAATCTTTGATAATATGTACTTCAGAGTGCGCGTTGATGGTAGCTGGAAGTAGTTGAGCAGATATTTGTAAACACGAGGACTTCGTTTATAAATAGATAAAGCAAAAGCTTTATCTTGCTCTGTCCACCGTCTTCCCGCGGGATGACGACCTGCATTACGTACTTGCGATTGAATGAAATCTGTGGTAACTTGGTTCAGATCTGTTTCCATGCAGTCAAATTTATTGTTATCTGCCATCTTTTTTAATTGTTTCAAAGCATTCTTTTCGTCACGTAATTTCTGTTTTAATTTACACATTTCTGCCTCAGTTTGCCGATGAATGGAGTACATGATACTTTTTCGTAGTGACATCGTCTTTGACGTAACTCCTGCTTGGGTTAAAAATCCACATTTTCTTTTTTTTGTACGTTTCGTAGAAACACAAGGTGATTCTTTTGAAGAATCATTTCATTTGAAGAAATGCTCTGTCCAGGTGTACAATCATTTTGAAACGTGCTATTGTCAGAAAAATTAGCAGGAGTTTTCTCAAGAACAGTATCACTATTCAAAACAGTATCACACATATTTATGTTAACCTCATTGTGATTTAATTCGTTATTCAAATCGATATTTATATCTTTATTTAAATCGTTATTTAAATCGGGATTTAAATCGTTATTAAAATTGTAATTTAAATCGCTACAAACGGCAGATGTTTCACTCATTAGTGGCTGACAGTCAAAAGCAGTAGTTTCTGTTGTGACTAAATTACTCGACATATCAATGTCTTTTGGTATGACATTTGGGTTCAACAGATGTTTTGTACAGTTAATAAAATCTTCCTTTTGAAAATAAACTTCGCAAATGTACATATTACGGCAATTAATAGTGACATCGATGCCACAAATCATTTTCCATTTCGTAGAAAGGTCAGAATCTTTGGGAAATCTATAAAAGCGTTTATTTATGACTGTATTGGCTTCACCTTTCGACCAATAATAGCTGTTGGCACAATTGGGAAATTTGCAAGACCATTTCTTTCGCGAAGGCATCGTATACAACAGTTTATCAATTGATATTAACCCCAAAAGAAATTGCAAAGTAAATAAAATGTGAACTGAAAGAAGTTAATTATAAATGAAATCACATACATTTATAAGTTAAGTATAACATGTAATAATACATGCAATGATACATTGTGTATAATAAAACTGGTGCGGACTCCATCGTCAAAAGGGAACAGTCCCCGCACCCACTGGCTTGCGTTAAACAGACAGAGAGAGAGAGAGAGAGAGAGAGAGAGAGAGAGAGAGAGAGAGAGAGAGAGAGGGGGAGAGGGAGTGAGAGGGAGAGAGAGGGAGAGGGAGGGAGAGAGAGAGGGAGGGAAAGGAAGAGGAAGAGGGAGGGAGGAGGAGGGAGAGGAAGAGGGAGAGGAAGAGAGAGAGGGAGACGGAGAGGGATACACCGGCCCGGACTCCGCCACCCGCGGATGACAGTCCCAGCACCTACCGGAGTTGCCACAGCGGACTCTATTCCCGAAATCAGATAGTCCCAGCACCCACCAGCATACATAATGTATAACATGTAATAATACACAAGGTGAAATTATCTTGCAAATAACCTAAATATGTGCACGCATCACGCATAAGTAACTCTCTAATCGTCGAACCCTACCTACGCGAGTAAAGTACGTATCACAGAATATTACATACTATTCTCTACGACTACATTAACATTACCGCTTCTTCTCGCTCATCTGTGATGCTTCTTGTGCATACTCAAGTCGGTTACGTGGTGGAAGGTCTTCTGACATGTTATACTTGCGTTTTGTTCGTCAGACATATGCGACTCCTCGTGTTTCGCTAGACTGGTCTTATTACTGCCTTTTAGGGCCTTTGATATTGCCTTCGGTGGCAGCAGTCTGAAACATTGAACAATACAATAAGATTCACACACTTAAAAAAGATAGATTCACAAATATATATACACAAATATATATATATATATATATATATATATATATATATATATATATGTATAATAAAATTGGCAGCAAAAAGAATGCAATTAAAAAAAAGAGATAAAGCAAAATCAAAAAAGAAAGCAAAGTGTAATAAGTATAGAGAAAATATGATTCTAAGAATTGAGAAAAATAAAAGATAGTCCGAGTAAAATTGTTATACGTACTTGTTGATGTACCAGCATGTGTCTCTGTAGATTGTTCAGCCTGTTGAACTCGCGACCGCACACTTCGAAATCAAACTTCTTGTCGGGATCGTGATGCTTCTTGTGCATACTCAAGTCGGTTATGTGGTGGACGGTCTTCTGACATGTAATACTTGCGTTGTTCGTCAGGCATGTGCGACTCCTCATGTTTCGCTAGACTGGTCTTATTACTGCCTTTTAGGGCCTTTGATATAGCCTTCGGTAGCAGCAGTCTGAAACATTGAACAATACAATAAGATTCACACACTTAAAAAAGATAGATTCACAAATATATATACACAAACATATATATGTATATATATATGTATAATAAAATTGGCAGCAAAAAGAATGCAATTAAAAAAAAGAGATAAAGCAAAATAAAAAAAGAAAGCAAAGTGTAATAAGTAAAGAGAAAATATGATTCTAAGAATTGAGAAAAATAAAAGATAGTCCGAGTAGAATTGTTATACGTACTTGTTGATGTACCAGCATGTGTCTCTGTAGATTGTTCAGCCTGTTGAACTCGCGACCGCACACTTCGAAATCAAACTTCTTGTCGGGATCGTGATGCTTCTTGTGCATACTCAAGTCGGTTATGTGGTGGACGGTCTTCTGACATGTAATACTTGCGTTGTTCGTCAGGCATGTGCGACTCCTCGTGTTTCGCTAGACTGGTCTTATTACTGCCTTTTAGGGCCTTTGATATAGCCTTCGGTAGCAGCAGTCTGAAACATTGAACAATACAATAAGATTCACACACTTAAAAAAGATAGATTCACAAATATATATACACAAACATATATATATATATATATATATATATATATATATATATATATATATATATGTATAATAAAATTGGCAGCAAAAAGAATGCAATTAAAAAAAAGAGATAAAGCAAAATAAAAAAAGAAAGCAAAGTGTAATAAGTAAAGAGAAAATATGATTCTAAGAATTGAGAAAAATAAAAGATAGTCCGAGTAAAATTGCTATACGTACTTGTTGATGTACCAGCATGTGTCTCTGTAGATTGTTCAGCCTGTTGAACTCGCGACCGCACACTTCGAAATCAAACTTCTTGTCGGGATCGTGATGCTTCTTGTGCATGCTCAAGTCGGTTACGTGGTGGAAGGTCTTCTGACATGTATCGCACGTATACTTGCGTTGTTCGTTAGGCGTATACCTGACTCCTCGTGTTTCGCTAGACTGGTCTTATCCATGAACCGCCGACCGCAGTAAATGCAAGGAAGCGGTCGCGATTGAGAATTATGTTGCGTCAAGTGACAACGTAGTGCCGTGGACGTGGGGAAATTTTTGTGGCACTCCAAACACTGGAACGGTCGATCGGCAGTGTGAGTCTTTCGGTGGATAAGAAGAAGAAGAGCCCCTGATACTCCGCGATCGCGATCCACGAGGCACCACCGAAATTCAATATGGCAGGCGCCAGGCAGTAGGCACAATGTTCACTTTTCGTGTCTCCGAGTCTCCGACGCCGACCATGCCCGATCGACGTTCGGCTTGCTTCGGCTCACGATATGCGCGCGCATTACCCCCGATCCTGCATGGCCCTGCCGCCATGATGTTTCTCCCCTTCTCCTACGAGTTGCACCCCCGGCCCCGTGCGCTCACGGCCATCACCGGCATCACCCAGTCACCCACACACATCACTGCTTGTCGTCAGCTCCAAAATTATAACCTACGCGGCCACTGGCAGGCGGCAGCCACTGGCCACGACGGCGGTGGGCGTCGGGATGTATCGCGCGAATGTAGGTACATTCCCTTTGCTTTATAAGAATATTATTATCGTCTTACGTTAATTATTTTGAGACTAACAGAATAAGATAGACTCGCGGAGCGTACGCTTTGTAGCAGAATGGCCAGCCGCAGAGGGGAAACGCGGATGGGATTCGCCAGAATTTTCTCAATGGAAGACAAGCTACCTCCGTGAATCAAACGCCGATGACGATCTCGGAGCAATTCAGGGAGTCGTGGCTAACAGCTATAATCGGGTCCATCATGTTCGCTACTGGAATGTGTCTTCTATTTTGGAACGAGGTTTGTGAGTGGTACTTTTGTCATACTATTCGATTGATTTTCCATAATTTTGTTGTGCATTCTGCGCTCTTTCAGGGGAGAGCTGTGAAAGTGGCGCATTCCTTGGACGAGGCTCTGCACAATGTAGTTGTGCTTCCTAATTCGATGATACTGTCACCTGAATACGAGGGCCGCTTGATACATCTGTCGGGCCCCTTACTGGTCTCTGAGCCATTAACCGAGCCAGATTACGGAATTGTGATGTCAAGTGTGAAACTGAAGAGAAGGGTACAGATGTACCAGTGGGTTGAAATCGAGGAAGAGCAGAGGTAACGATAAAAGACTCGTGCAAAATTTATCCATGTTCAAAAGTAAATATTTTCTTTAATTTGAAACTTTATTCAATAAAGTTTATTATCGAGTTTTCCATGTTAAATATAAACTCTATTGCAGTATATATTAAATATATTAAATCTTTATGTTTTTAGTTTTGGTGGAATAACGGAGGACGAAAAACATTACTATTATACAACGGAATGGAAGGATAAACTCGTGGACTCGGATCACTTCTACATTCGTACCGGTCATCATAATCCGAAGGAGATGCCGATCAGAAGCCAGGTGCAGATTGCAGATGAAGTGAAGATCGGCGCTTTTACGCTCAGTATGGAATTGAAGAAGAAATTCAGTGACTTTGTAGAGATTACCAGTGATGAGCGGCCAGAACGAAGGAACATTAAAATGCACTCCGGACTGTATTACCACAGCGCAGATTTGTGGAATCCACAAGTATGTCGTCCGCAAAAAGTTCTCTCTCTAAATACAGGAATATTTGGAACTAAGAATTAATTAAGATTGGTGATTTTCATCTTGAACGAAGTTTAAAGTGAAAATCTTGATGTAAAATTTCAAAGAAATTTTTACTTTGTCAAATTCAAAGGATTGTTAGAGTCTCTCCATATTCAGAGCATTATTCAAATTTACACTGTAAAATTTAAAATTTTTACCCTGGCTGAGGTAATATTTTTCGCAATAATTTCTTTCAATCAGGGGGGTAGGGGATTTTTAATTCTCCAACGAAACTGTGTTTTAAAGTCTGACAAATCGGTTGGCACGCAGTTTAGTAGGTTGGAAATTTGTGTACTTGGAAATACACGAAAAGGATTTGAAAAATTTATTAGTTTATAATAAATTTCAAATCTTAAAAACGCGTATATCGTGATTGCCAGTTACGTCGGTTAAAATTCTCAATTTGGTTAATAATCACTGGCGAAGTTAATGTGTTACTTATTCGTTTAAAATTTTTACTTTGTTTTGTTACTTAAACTGTGTATAATATACTTTGTTTTGTTCATAGGTTGGAGACATCAGATTACAATTTTCCTACGCGGGAAAAAACGGGGATGTTTACTCGGTAGTCGGCTTGCTGGAAAAGGACACCATAAAACCATATTACACATCTCACGGTGAAGAAATCTTGCTTCAACGAAGGCATAAGATGTCGGTGGATCAGATGTTTCATTTGGAGCACGTGCATAATTATTGGCGAACCTGGACTGTCAGGTAATTTCTAGGTAGAATAAGTATTTTATATATAAATGAATGCAAATGTTTATCGTTGATAATAGCCTCATTTTTTAAATCTTTTAATGAGTTTTTTTTTATTATACATCTAAAATTTAAAGTTGAATATGATTTTTAATTAAACAATAGCTTATATTACATATTATAGAAACGAATATAAACATACGAAATATTATGTAATATTACTATGAAACTAAAAAAATTATTAATGATTAAATGACATTGTTCTTGTTGCAGAGGACTTGGATGGTTGGTCTTGTTTGTGGCAGCAACGTGCTTAGCAAATATACTAAAGACAATTATACTAAATTCGACGTTCCTTTGCGGTATAATAGCAGTCGAGTCTTTAACTATGTCAGTCTCCATGTCTATCAGTTTATTAGTGATCGGTTTTGCTTGGGTGTGGTATCGACCGGTAATCGGTCTCTGTTTAGCGCTAGCGTCCGTTTTGCCGTTTATTTATTCGACACTGACGTCGGGATCTCCATCTCAGCAACGTGATAATTATAGGAGATTATAAAATAATTTATATACCTGAAGGATGTGTGTTTAGGCTGTACAATACCAGCAAAGAATGATTAAAATTTAAAAACTACAGATTTCTTCAATATATTTATATCGTCTGAAATATAAAATAAACAAATTCATATTACATAAGAAGTTTAACTATCGTAAAATAACATGATTCTTAACGTCTTCAAGAAAGGGAATATTTATAATTAATATTTTTCGTAATCAACGACAAAAAATTTTGGTCTTGAAAATGCCCTGAAACCAACTGCAAAAAACGAAAAATTTATAAAACTATTTTCGGTTACTATAGGTATCGAATAATTTAAATATTACATTTATTATAAAAGTAATAAGTTACATATATATTAAATTATATATATAACTTATATTATATATTAAATTAGATATATATTAAATTAATAATTTTAAAACAAAATATAAACCATTTAATGCCAGCTTTAAATAACAACACCGCATTATTTTCTACGTTGGCATTACTGCCTGTCAAATTTCGAGCGCAAAAAGTATAAATGTAAGTTCTTTGAATCTTCGTAAATCTTTTAAAATGCCGAAAAATGATCAATATCGTTGGAAAAGGAAATGGGTATCGGAGATTGTACAAGAAGCGAGTAAAACAAAGCGGAAACTGTTTGCATCGCCAAATCAGAAAGTGCCGACGGCCATATAACTGTTATTCAATAGTAAATGAATGCAGCGTACTGACTCATTTTGCTACAGTTTTAGGTAAGTAACTTTTAAACGAGTAAGTGGATCCAAATGAACTTTTGCACGAATATTTATTAGAGTTTCATTAACATATGTAAAAAATTTGATTTAATTCGTAATGCTACAAATCCTCATCAAATTATAAGAATAAGAAGAAAATTCATGCGTCAACAAACTTTCGATTAAAATATCTCAGAAACTAAAGCCGCAATGAAAAATCTAACTACATTTTTTAAATATAATGTCGATACAAGCTTTCGATTGCGACCAGTCCGAATAAGATTGGTGCAGCCAATCCCGAGATATGATAAGAATCAATGAAAACCAAAAAATCAAATAACTTTTAAACCAATAAGAGAATTGTGCTAAAATTTTACACAGATACTCAGACGTAATAATAGAACAATCTGTGAAATTTTTAGATTTTTGGTAATGCTGTGAGATGTCACATTTTAATTTTTCACACTGTGAAAGTATATGAATTCTAATTTTTCGCGCTTCTAAAATGTATAATAAGTATGTATACATTTCAATTTTTCACACTCGCAGGCATGATGAATATTAATTTCTCACGCTCTAAAAGTATTAATTTTATTCTTTTACGCTAAAAATCTAATTTATAAATATTAATACGTGTTTGTCTTCCGAAAATATAAAAAATTAAATCGTGGACTCGATCGCACGGATATAGCACGGAAGAGAACCATAAAATCGTGAACATTACCTACTTACGGGCTACAGGATTCATAAATATTGACTACGGGATAGCTAAATTGTGCCCATGGCCGGTCTCACCTTGAACGACGATTACGACGAAAGGGATGTCAACATTAATTGTCAGCCTTTAAATGTTTAAATCTCACCTTTCTCTTCAGACCATCGCGTGTGTGCGTATGCATGTGTGTGTATGTGCCGCAGATAGGCATTGATAGACATCTGTCACATCTGTCACATCTGTGGTATGTGCGTGAATCACCTCTTTCTTGCGCGCGCCGCGCGCAGTTATCGCTTATTCGCCTGACTGCCTGACGTTTGGCAAAGATGGCGGCGACTGGCGGCGTACGTCTCTTGCTCCTTGGAGTTCTGTGCACTTTTCTCTTGAAACTATGCAACGGCGCGGCGACGGACATCAAATTGGACGCCAAAGCGCAGCTGTTGCACCGGCTCGACAGCCTCAATCTCCTGCTCTACACGTTTCTATTGATATTAACCGTTTTAACGATATGGACGTTCAAGCACCGCCGCTTGAGGTTCCTCCATGAAACTGGCCTGGCTGTCATCTACGGTGAGAGTCGTCTGCTATCAACAATTCACGACTTTTTTCTTTTCCTTCATGCTTTAGTTTTTAGTATATGATATTATGTACCCATGGTAATTATGGCACGAGCAAACTGCATGAGCAAGCATCGTTAGGTGAACGTGTCACGTTCTTTCACCGAACTTTTTGTCTATTTATGGAAGGACAACTTGCAAATTTTTAATTTTACACATTTACTTCCCGTGTATGGTTGCAAGATCCATCTTTCGAATTTTTCTTTATTTTTATCTTTTTATATACAAATAGATTGTAGAAAATAGATTGTAGATAATAATAAACATTGTTAATAATATATCTAATGTAATAACATAGAAGTATTTTGAGATGAGATTTGTGAAATTGTAAATTGTATAAAACAATCTTGGAATAATCTTCTTAGAAGATCTTGTATATCTATGTGTTATTATTGTTCTAAACATCTAAATGTTTAAAAGTTAATTCTAGTTTCGTATCGATGAATAAAATTCCCTTACCTGTATCGTTTTAATTCTCAAGATTTTTCTTAAAATAAAGATGAGTGAGTGTTATTTCATAGCTTATTCTTATTTTTGGATCTGACATGAAGTTAAATACGTCATTATTAAATGCATTTTTGAGTATAATTTTAATTATTGCTGCCGGCACAACATAGTAAAGATGATTCTAGGATAATTCTTATTTAGGAAATTGAAATTGCTTGTTACAGGTTTGATTATAGGAGCGATAATACGCTATGGGTTCACAACGAGCAGCACTATTCTGCATATGCCAGTGGTCCCAGATAATTCCAGTAAATATAATCAGTCTGTACCACCGGATACGCTGTGGTTACGTTTCCCAGAAGACAAAGGTGGTGGTATCATAAAGAACAAAACGTTCGCGTACTCTTTTCGCGGCGAAATCTACAAGGAAGATAACGAAATTGACTTGAAGGTGAATGAGTCCTCCGTGACATGATAAGTCACATAGTTTGAAGAAAGTAGCTTGATTTTTTAACGAGCCTAGATAATTGTCACATTAAACAATTAATCTGCTTTTAAATTGATTAACGGTAATGGTTATTGTTGCAGGCAACTTTCGATCCTGAAATATTTTTCAATATCATATTACCTCCCATTATCTTCCATGCTGGATATAGCTTGAAGCGTGTAAGTACATTGTCGTGCTTCTTTGTTGGAAAGACAGTAATGAGATATACAATTTGATTCCTATATATAACTTTCTGATAAACAAATTCTTGCAGAAATACTTCTTCAGAAATCTGGGTGCGATTCTTATGTATGCTTTGATAGGAACCACCATATCAGCTTTCGTTATTGGGTAAGCTCTTTCTTTAATGTTATTTTGTTGTTCTTATTTTATTATGGCGACCTTGAGACAAAAAGCGTCAGTTTTGTGTTTGTTATTATTATATATTTTATATCGTTAATAATATTTTCTTTTTTTTAAAAAAAAAAGCGCCATCTGTTTTACACACATTTGATTAATTATTTTTTATTATTATTGCGTGTCTAAGAAAAAAAACCAGCCACGGACTCTTAGCAACAAGCGAAATATGTTTATAGAAATTACTGTTTATCTTATTATGCATAAGTCGTACTTTGATCGAGCTTATCTGCTTCTTCTTTCCTTGCGTCTCTCATAACTGAAAACAATTCGTGTTTTTCTTTTAACGTCTTATAAATCTTATTTTCCTAATAAATAAAACCATCTTATCTGCGCAGAGCTCTGATGTATGGCTTTGTACAACTGATACCACATCTCTCTACGTCGTTCACGTTTCTGGACACTCTGTATTTTGGCGCACTGATATCTCCTACGGATCCCCTGACAATAATATCCATCTTCAATGATCTACATGTAGACGTTAATCTGTATGCTTTGGTGTTCGGCGAGAGTGTGCTAAACGATGCGGTCGCAATTGTACTTAGTGGGTTAGTATGTAAAATGTTCTACGGAATCAAATTGCATTTTCCTTGACTTGCAGATTCTTTGGCCAAATCGTTTCTTTCTGTAAAAAAATTCTTGCGACAGAAAAATTGAGGATTCCAGATCGGCCGAAGAAAACGCGACCGGTCTGAGACAGATTCCACGTGTAAAAAGTGGATGTTACTTGAAATTGTCTAATATGTTGTAGCTGTAATTTAGCAATATTATGTAACATAAGTGAAATATACATAAATTTTGATATCTCAGCTCGATACAGAACTACGCGGAGCGGTACCAGTCGGGATCGGGCGGTTTTGAAACCGTGGCGTTCTTCCAGGCGTTTGGAGACTTTGTTGAAATATTCAGTCTGTCTCTTTTTATCGGTGCTACTATGGGATGCATCACCGCGTTGTTGACCAAGTTCACTAGGGTGCGAGACTTTCCTCTGTTGGAGTCGGCGTTATTTGTCTTAATGTCCTACAGTACGTTTTTAATTGCCGAAGCTTCCGATCTTACAGGTAATTTGCAATGTTTGTGTATGCGTTAGAGCCCCTAGCTTCTCATTGCAATATTCGATTATGGCATTAGAAGCAAAAAATGATACAAATATTTTTTCTCAAAAATCAGTAGATATCTATTAACAAAAATAGTCACCGTTGACTTAATAGTTTTTTCCATGCAGAAAGAAGTTTCTTCCAATCCTTTTTTGAGGAAAACTAGAATCAGTGCCTTTATTTAAGAACAGAATTTAATAGAAAAACGACAAACGCGTTAATCTAATAAGATTTTTATTACGAAATTTTAGGCGTCGTTGCCGTTCTCTTCTGTGGAATATGCCAGGCTCATTACACGTACAACAATCTGAGCCCGGACTCGCGCCAGCGCACGAAACAGTTGTTTGAGCTGTTGAATTTCTTGGCCGAGAATTTCATATTTAGTTACATCGGCGTCTCGATGTTCACCTTCCCGAAACACCATTTCGATCCTGGCTTTATCTTCACAGGATTTGTATCCTTGCATTACATGTATATTTGCGGGACGTATCAGCGCCACTGGGCGCTACTAGACGCTCCTTTTCTAATTGATTCCAAGATTCTGTGAAAAAATAATTTCAATTTAATGCGATACATAATGCACGATTATCGAAAGAATGTCATGACATAGATATCAAATTCTTTTTAATTAATTTAATTAGTTTAATTAGTAAAATACTGTGTATCCTTAACACACTGTCCACAGCTATGCGCATTATTGGGTCGCGCAGCTAACGTTTATCCGTTATCTTTCATATTGAATCTGGCGCGAAAGCCGAAGATATCGTTGAACTATCAGCACATGCTGTTCTTCGCAGGATTGCGCGGTGCCATGAGCTTTGCTCTCGCCATCAGGAACACCGTATCGGACGCCAGGCAAGCTATGCTGACCACAACTAGCTTGATTGTTATATTGACGGTTATTTTTCAAGGCGGCGCAACAACACAGTTTTTAAGCTGGTTTAATATTCCGTGAGTAAAACATTTAAATGTAACTCAACATCTCTTAATTTGTTTCTCTGCTTTTATTTGTAAGAATTATACGAAAGAAAACAAAGTTTTTTTCTGGTATTAATAACTTGTTGATCCTTTCCATTTAATTGATTACGAATACAATTGTTTGCGCTTTTTATTGCACCATTTAAACTGTTCTTTCGTTTGTAGAGTCGGGGTAGATGAGGAAATAGAAGGACTCTCTCATAATGGAACGCGCAGTGTAAGTAGGACAATTTTTATGTTCAATCGTGTTCTCTATACTATCTAGAAGAATTAGTATTACATAACATAATGCAAAGAATAGAGAGCTACATTGTTTAGGTTGTTTGCATATATTCATATATATATATATATATATGAAAATGTTTATGCGTTTTTTATAATTTCGACATACTGTACATGGCTAAGTGTGATTGGTTTAGATTTATCAATTATCACGATCCAGAGAAATTTTGCATGTGTAAAGCAGTGTTCATTTACTCTGTAGGATTATAGATGAGAGTATTTGCTTTAAAAAGACATGAAAACGAAAGCATTTCTGCATGTAAGCTTCACTGGTTCGTCATTTCGTATAACAATCTTTTTTTTACGGTGTCGCTTTTATCCAGGTATACAATTTATTAGACACACTGTCGGGATGCGTATCGATCAACCGAATCTCCTCGTTAATTGTAAAAGCTTGGAGTTTTATTTTGCCACACTTCCGTTGATTTTCTCTTTTTTCTAGTATCGGAAAAGTAGTAACAGAATATCATAGATTCAGAAAGTTGATAGCGAGCAATGCTATATCAGTTGTATCAAGACCGGTACAATGTTGGTGAGCTTAATTTTCCGATGTTATAGCTACAGCTGTATGAAAACGTTCTCTCTCTCTCTCTCTCTGGTAGTTAAAAATATATACTTCATGTTCTGCGAGATGTTCTGCGATCTTTCAAATCACGAGTATCACTTATACGAAATTGCTCTACCGGAATTATATCCGATCCCCGCATCTCTGAACTGGCATGCATGTTTGTTACGTTACCTTGTAACACTTGACAGTGAATTATAAATATTCGCGGCTAAGAGAACGCGCGCACGAGTGCTGCGATTTACAAGACAATTAATTTGGCAATGTTAATAGTCTGGCGGCGAGGGTGGCTACGGTGATCTGGACATGCGTAGGGGAAGAAGTCCGCCGGTATGTTATCACAATTAAAGATTGACTTGACGCACCGTCTTCCTGTTTAACAAATTAAGAGTTTAGACGACTTGATCTTTTTTCTCTTTTTTTTTAAATTTATTTCGATCACCCACTCACAGATCAATTTATTCTTTACACACAAAAAACAATGAGACATTAATATACATAATATGAATATGAATATATGTATAGCTTACGCAGCATGATTATACCACACAATTCTCGTAAAAGTAGCTGCATGCACCAAGTGTCGCTTAATATCTGTATTGAAATAATAGTGATTTTTTTTCATTATTGTTGTAGCATGTGAATGCAGATCTATTATATGATTTATATGATTTCTCTGTCCAAGTGCAAGTTGTAGATTTATTTCATTACGGCTTTTAACCAAACTTGTTGACTGCACTATGCTTCTGGTTTTTTTTGTATGGTTTTTGTTATCCATTCTGTATGTTAAAGAATAGCTGGAGAACACTGACAAGGGAACTACCACAACTGTCCGGTTCCGATTTGATTCTCCTTTAAATATGTTGTTAAACACAAAAATCAAAGACACCTATTTTTTTATAGGCGCTATAATTCATGTTTAAGGGGTGAAACACCACTTTAAAATTTTTTAAATTTTTTAAATTATCCCTACCAATAAACCCTAAAATAATTTCTTTTTCAAATTCCAAAAATTTTTATCACCAATTAAAAGCTTATGTTTTTACAAATTTAACCGTAGATATATAATAATGTTACGTTCCAAAATACTATTTTCAAGAATTAATTACAAACGCCTCCGTATATACGCTATCCATGCTCATCCGTACTATGTGCGTAAGTAATTATTGTCGAAACAATAAGATATATAAAAAAATGTTTTAAGTTTTTTATAGTTTTCTATATGCTTTATAATTGTATACATATAATAATATAATATATATTTAGGTTTTCTAAAAATGTAATAATTTTTAAAATATCCTCAATACGACTTCCACCTCATTGTAATCGTTCTTCCCATCGCCTTAACTGACGTTCAGATGAAACTTCTAAATTTATTTTGTATTACTATTAGAGAACGATTCTTTTTCTCGCCGTCATTTCTTTTATTAGTGCCCCAATTTTGCCAATACTTAACAGCTCGTCTTTTATAAGAACTGTCAAAATCTGCATTATTATTTGAACATTGAGGATGAGAAATAAATTTAGGAGAGTTTCATCTGAACGTCAGTTAAGGCGATGGAAAGAACAATTACAATGAGGTGGAAGTCGTATTTTGAAAATTATTACATTTTTAGAAAACCTAAATATATATTATATTATTATATATATACAATTATAAAGCATATAGAAAACTATAAAAAACTTAAAACATTTTTTTATATATCTTATTGTTTCGACAATAATTACTTACGCACATAGTACGGATGAGCATGGATAGCGTATATACGGAGGCGTTTGTAATTAATTCTTAAAAATGGTATTTTGGAACGTAACATTATTATATACGGTTAAATTTGTAAAAACATAAGCTTTTAATTAGTGATAAAAATTTTTGGAATTTGAAAAAGAAATGTTTATTGGTAGGGATAATTTAAAAAATTAAAAAAATTTAAAAAAATTTAAAGGGATGTTTTACCCCTTAAACATGAATTATAGCGTCTATAAAAAAATAGGTGTTTTTTTTTATTTTTGTGTTTAACAACATATTTAAAGGAGAATCAAATCGGAACTGGACAGTTGTGGTAGTTCCCTCGTGAGATACTTACATTTATTAACAATACCTACACAGACATGTTTAATACGGAACATCAGAATCACGATCAATAAGTAAGCATGTATTTTTCATAACTATATAATAATGAAGGTAACTCCGAACATCTTAAAAGGATGTCATTAATATATTGCTGTTGTTAACGTTGTTATACACTTTTCCGCTTAAAAAGGGGAAAATTAAAAATAATGTTAATACCTATTTGGATTTTATTTTAATGTGCTAATAAATATATGTTTATGAATAACAGAGAGGGGGGTCTGCTTTCGTTTAAAGATTAAAGATGGAAAGCTTGCAGAATCATACAGGATGGATAACTGATGCATTGTTCACATTTCACAGTATAATTCTATGCAGGACGGATCGTTGCCAGGCGGCGGCAGTGGCAGCGGCGGCATCGGTGGCACGAAGCCTAACGAGAAGGCGTTGCTCGCCAGAATTTGGGGCGATTTCGATACCAAGTACATGAAGCCTTTGTTAACGCACTCCAGGCCTACGTTATTGGAAACGTTGCCGGTCTGTTGTAGTCCGCTGGCGAGAATCCTCACAACCACGCAACAGATGACGCAGGTACAGTGTCGTCCGAATTCATTGTACACCGAAAAGCTAATTTTAAACTAGCCACAATATTTTATATGACGTCTGTTATATCGTTGGAATATGATACGATAGAATATAATTGTAAATAATTAAAATAATTTTACAATATTTATATATAATATTACATTGCGACAGGATGAAGTTGCAAGAAAAGTCGATTCGGATTCGGACTTCTGCTTGGAAGATCGCGAGATGGAGCGACGCAGGACCAGTGTTCAGCCGGTGAGTTTCCATCAGCCTAATCTCAATTACACTGTTAACCCGTGCTATCAGCCTAACAACAGCACCACAGACGTCAGCACTAATCCGGGCGAGCCCTATGTAATTCTCAATTTACACAGGAGGTAGAACTAACAGCAATCCTAACACCACCACCTTTTGTGTATCTAAATCTTTTTAGGCAGAAGGAAGAGAAAGAGGGAGACTGGAAGAATCGAATATACATATTTTGTACGCGTTGAACGCGGAATTATAATTTATTTAGTTAACTCTTACGTAACTTACGTGCATTCGCATTCGCATTCGTTCATTATAGTCATTTCTGATTTTGCTAAAGATCTCACGTCCTTTATTTTACATGAAGGTGATTGACATATCTGACGATTGAATCTCATATTTCATTTCTTTTTTAAATTCTTACTCTGACTGTGAGTGTAAACAGCAATAGCCTGCGGCTACGTGTGTGTACACTGTATATTTCTACGCATGTTCTCTGTACTGTATGTATAAGCAATACAGACAACATGTACAGGATTTGTTATCGCGTGAACGTCACTTTACATTCGACATTATAATCGCCTCTTCTTTCTTTTGTTCTATATAAAACACGAGCTTGAGTGTCTATTGCATGTAAGACTAATTTTATCTGGATGATGTAATTTCTCTTCTTTTCGATTTCCAAGTTGATCCCTCGACGGTAACAGCGACAGGAGATCGCAGAGGTTTTAATCGAGGATTGGAGTGCGATAGCAGCATAATTCGAAAAACGATATTCTTGGGGGAGGGGGGGAGTTTAAAAGTTTGAAAGCTAATTTCAAAATATGGAGGAAAATCAGGTCTACAAACAAATAATTTAGTGTATAATACAGTAATTGCAATGATGACTTGTTATCAATTAAATAGTAAAGTCTTAAGCTTTATGTTGCTATCGCACTCAATGTCTCAATTTAAAAAACGACAATGGCAACTGTAAATACACCGTGAATTTTTAACAAATCTGCTTGCTTAAGAATAAGGGGGAATGTACGTATGCTGTTTGTTAATGCAAACCGACTTTTTTCTGCTCTGCCCCAATCTTATACTAATATAGTGCGTAAATTGACAAACGGTGAGATGTTAACGAACCAATCGCTATTGCGTGCGAATGACTCCTTGTAACTGTGTATTCTTTTTTGCCGAAGTGATTTTATAACTGTGCAGCAAATAACTATTCTAGTCAATAATTGCCTATGATAAACACATAACGAGAACTAATGAATGGACAATAGCGTGTGATATTTCGTATTGCATAACGGCGGAATAAATTTTTTATTTATAAACTCGATTCTCGAAAATTATGTTTAATGTACGTAAAGAGGACAAGCTTTTCCGGCCTATTTTTGCGCTTGTGTCTTGCCTTTCTTCTCTTCAGGGGAAAAAAATCACAGACATTTGCAGAGCGCACGTTTGACCGTATCTTTTTTTTTTCATCGGTTTTTCTAGAGAGAGAGAAACGATGACAGTGATGATGATGATTCCGATTCCGATGACGAAGACCTCAGAATCATCGGAATGGAGGGATTCATTCCGTTACGAACGTTGTAGCCGGGAAAACGATCGACGAACGATCCACGTGTACCTAAGATCGGTGCAGCAAAAGACAGATTCTTCTCTTTGAACAATTGCGAGTAGGTCACATCATCGCGCAGTGATTTTTCTGAAAGTATTAACATGTACGAGTAGCGTTAATGTAGAGAGTGGAGATCGTGATGTGCCGCTTTGTCATTTTTCTCGAGTTGTATCTATCTATACGTAAAGAGTGTTAGAAGAAGAGGAAATTCGGGACTTGGCGAGTACGTAATACTTGACCTGGATAAAAAACGCTTTTTTTTTTTAATCTCAACGGAACATTTCTCGAAATTTTGTTTTAACGTGCGAATATCACGGGCAAACATTCCCGAATTCTTCCTTTTCTGAACACCGGAACGTTTGCCAAACTTTTCGCGACGCTCAAAACCATCGAGCCATTAAACATAATTTTCCGTGTCCATTAATTTTGATCACGCGAGAATTGATTGCGACTGGCAATGTAAAGACGGAAAAGACATTGAGGCTCTGTTGCTGCTGTGATCTTTTAATCCTGCCTCCGCGCGAAACTTGTTCACGCTCGGTGAAAAGTTACTATTTATTTGTAAGCTGACACAAGTGAAAAAGAAGTATTCACACTTCTCGTCTTTTCTGGAATGACTTTGCGCGAAAATATAATATTCCTAATAGGATAGATAGTTTTCGTTCGTAATAGCGCAACATTAATATTATTCTTTGCGCAAGACCCTCAAAAGAATGGGACGTGCGGATATTTTTTCGTCTACTGTGATTCTCGAACATTTTTTTGCATGCAGTCAATTTTTTAATGCGGAAAGATCTCTGGTATTAATCATCTCGCAATCGCGCTACCGGCATACTTATCCGTCTAATATCTGCATGCCGCAATGTATGTACTACTTCACACGTACCTATCTACTTACTTTACATTGTTTTTCTCTTTTTTTAGTTGTATACTTTTATATTATTTATTCACAGACGAGCGTCAGGAGCTCTACACGTAGATCGCAGTTGTGAACATGATATTTTTGGCGTTTTAAGATTTATTTTATCGACCCGATATATATAATTATGTTATATGTAATTGTTGCCGGTGATTTGTCTACGCATATACGTTTAAGTCTCGAATTATTAAGCGTTAGCTAACAAGTGTAAGATATATTCCCTGAATCGTTAATAATTTTAGAAACCAACGTTATCGAGGAGTTTTTATCGAACACTTAATTCCTTTTAGTCTCGTTAAGATATTTCTCTGGCGGTGATATTACAGGCTCATACACTTACGTTCGTATTAACGTAATTGCTATTACTTATGATTTGATAACAGAGTCAATATTGCAGACGCAACGTAGTTTCTAGACGTGATACTTTAGGCAACGAAACCATGATTTTTGTTTGGTTGATTGTTGTCATTTCTCTCTTTTTTTAAAATAAAAAAAAATATACAATATTATATACAGCAGACTATAAAAAATAGTAAATTACGTACATATATACAAAGTAGGAAATCGACGAAATTGAAGTATAATGTGCTTTCTGCTGACAAATTTAGCGTGTACCTCGCAGATTTGTAAATAGCATTAGAGTTAGAGAAGTTTTATTTTCCGGCCTCGCGAATTAGATTCACTTTGAAGTCGAGTTTCGATTCGAAGTTTAGATTCCAGGCCTATCTTGATGACACAATCAGCCGGACCGTTTTTATTATAAATAACGTTACAATCTCAGTCCGTGTACGCGATACGTAAAAGTTCTCTGACGCGCCGATTGAATGTGATCGATTAACGTCAAACGGCATACATGTGAGAGAAGATATGGTACTGAAGTCGATTCTTGATGTGTGTTTAATACTTTGTGGGACAGCTGGGGACCGTGATGATGATGGGAGAAGTTAGTCCGGGACCACTACCGCTGCACACACGAGTCGCCCTGCCAGGTCTGGTCGGCAGACACTTGTAAAATCTTTCTATATAGCCGATTGACCGTTTTGTTTTCACCTCGCTCGCTCACCCTCGTACGATTCCTGTCCGGTTGTCAGTTCAAAATCGACCGCATAGTGATTTCAGACTGTACAATCGCGGTCATTGATGCCTGGACATCGGCGTTCGGAAACTCACTCTTCGTCTCTTTCTAAAGGAGACAGTTCTAAAGGTTTTGAACACCGGTGTCCAGGCATCAATGACCGCGACTGTACATATCTAGCGTTTATCATCATTGTAAATCGATATTGTAAATTATTTCAGAAGTTCTTCACCTAGCCGAAGGATTATCAAAGACCGTGTTAATTGCAAGGATCAGGATCAATTGATAATATCTGATATCATAACGTGCTGCCGATTTTGATGACGAGTCTTTCTAAGCGATTTTACATCGCAACCGACGCCGGAAGCTCGCGATAGGCGCTCAAAGAATTACAATTGTCGTAGGGCTTTTGAGGAACCGGTGCTTCCTGTGCAATTTTTAATACAATAAAACGGAGGAAACGAAGGATATTTTAGTCGGGAAAGATTTACACATTCATCGGTTTCGCTAGGTTTGTAGGTAGATTAATTTTGACAGTCATGCCATGTGTTGATTACTTCTTCGCGAGCTTTAATTATAGTGTTCTCAGTGTGATAAAAGTCATGTACAGAGTGAGTCGCGCAATCTGTTACGCGTTAATATCTTATTATATAACAGTGACTATGTGTTATATAATTATTCGAAACATTTGCCGAATTCTTAGCGGTGACTTAATGGAAAACGCATCATTTATTTGCCAATT
The DNA here is from genome assembly GCA_035220615.1 of Leptothorax acervorum. Lineage (NCBI taxonomy): Eukaryota > Metazoa > Arthropoda > Insecta > Hymenoptera > Formicidae > Leptothorax > Leptothorax acervorum. The sequence goes on along the minus strand of JASTWQ010000270.1, from coordinate 183,044 downwards.
GTATGATTACATTTAATTGTATGATTACATTTAAAAAAACAATACGTGTCTGTTTTTCTCACGTAATATGATACCTAGTATGTAAACAATGTACTTTTTTTTACCATTAAACGCCACCATTAAAATTTTATTAGAAATTTAAAGTAGTGAGATATTAACTTGTTACAGATTATGTGCTACTCATATAGAGTAACTACGAAATGTGAAAATTGTATCCAATATGTCGGTGAAATAATGATATAGCGCAAGAATCGATATATATCTAATCGACGTGCGAAAGGATGAAGCCGAATCGGTTCAGAATTAGTCAGAGACACGCAGTAAGATTTGTATATCGACTTGTGGCATCTGGAACAGATTAATATAGATTGATTTATGTATCGTGTTGCGCGAATCTATTGTATTTGTAGATGTTCCGCCTTTGATTTGACGGCGAGTAAAGTCGTGCTACGTAATCGGATCTTTCGGTCTCGTGAAATTACTTAATTTAGATATTTACAGCAGTCGGCGAATTGACTTTGCCGTTATGTACAAAACCTAGCTACTACTTACACGGAGTGCGGGGCACTCCGTCTTACTGTTTACATTGTAACACTTTAAGACTCCTGTTGCCTCGCTGCAATCATATATGAAATTGTCACGCCAAAGGCGAGAAATCGTATGAATTCTTCCATCACCGAAAACCGTTGTCTGCTTCAGAAAGAAATTCATACACGATTTTTCGTTTTTAATAATTTCCATAATTTTTAATTGTTAAATAAAAATTGCGTATTACAATGTCTATGGTAATTGTCATGATTTTTTAAATAATAGTAGCAGCAGAGGGCGACCGTGGACTTTAATTACGTGAATTTTACATATAAAATTACAACGCGACAACGTACAAGATGAATTTAAGAGGATTTCTCAATTTTTGACTTAGGTATACTTTCGAGGAGGGAATATATTTATCGGCTTCCGCTGGTACTGTTACGCGAATTCTCCGGTCGTCGTAGAAGTGTTAGATCTCCCCCCCCCCCCCCCAAAAAAAAACTTGTACCAGCTATAAGTTATAATTCTTATATAAGAATACGAATATGGTGCGAGGATGCGAGAGGACTTTTAATTTAGTCGTTGGCTGTGAAGATTTAATAAAACTGTTTACAGACGTAGGGTGTAGATATTAGGAGAGGGTGAATCCTTAGGACGGGAGGATATTTAAATAGCATTGTATTTATCAAAAGTGTACCAATACGCGAGTTAATTCCTCGAAATAGGCATGGCATTCGCGAAGAGAATTGTTCTAAGACAAGTTGTAATGATCTTGCGTTATAGCGAGCGAAGTCGCAATGTAAAAACGAACGTATTGTGCTCCTCCGTATAGATATATTCGTGTTTGTGAATCCGATGTATAATGTGTAATCGTAATACGTATACATGCAATGAGTATAACAACGTTGTGATACCATGTACCACACTTTGCAATGTTTAATAAAAGTATTTGTAAAAATATATGCAACACGTCTTCAACATTATTTCAGGAAGTCTGCGGACTTATTTAAGAGGAGTAGAAATTTATTGATCACCCAGGAAAGTTCTCAGAATTGTATTTTACAGATTGAGTCTTGTTAAAATCTTTTGTAAATATATGTCGTGTAGCTCTTCAAGCCCCACACGACGAACTAATTTTAATGTACAAAGTGCAGAAATATTAAGTCAAGCAGAAGACGCTCTAATTTGTTAAATCCAGGTAAATTGCATGTTGCACCAATGCAATGCAGAGACCATGTGATACTTTATTAATAATCTATTAGGGGTTTACCTATAAAGTTGCCGTTTTTAAGAATTGCCTTAACATTCTTCGTTCAATATCTCTGACACCGCAAATTTCAGCTTCATTATTTTTTTACTTGTAGGGTACGTTCTTCCTCTTTCTATAACTGTTTTGCATTTTTCACAATGTCTTCAGTTTTTTTCTTTAGAATTGCTTTTGTGTGATCATGAATAAAGTAAAAGTTCGCATGATTTTCGAATTTGAGTTCCGTCGTGGAATCAATGCTGCGCAGACAGCCCGCAATATCAAGTATGGGCAAACAATAACTAACGAACGCACAAGTCCATTATTGATTTAATCGTTTTCGTTCTGGAAATTTTGATCTCGAAAATGAGCCACGTGGGCGACCTGAGATAAAGTTCGATAATGATGAATTGAAGGTGATAATGGAAGCAGATCGATCTACTATCTCAAACTTTGCATGAATTAGCAGAAAAGTTTAATGTTATAGTATTAAAACAATTGATTTATTTGACATACAACTTAAAAAAAATATGCCAAACATTTTATTAAAAAACGGCAACTTTATAGGTATGTACACCTAATACAATTGAATGTCATCATTGCTTCAGTCTAATAAAAGTTCTCTTTTTGATATAATACCATGCAGTGAATTGTACATCGGCAGATCTACAATCATCTGAAGCCATCAATTTCAGTAGCAGCTACTCCATTAACTTCCTTGTGGGTGACTGTTTAGATAACAGGATAACTAGTTATCCTGTGGCCACGAGAAGATTGTTCTTGTCCACATTGTCCACTCATTTGAGAATAAGCAAGCAATGCCAATACATTGATATTAATTCAGATAAGATGCTCGGGGAATTGCGCACAATGTCGGTAAGTTTAATCTGATAAATCGTGTGGTACATACTCAGGAGATTCTTTGATATTTTCATATAAAGAATCATGTTTCTCGAAAAGCACAAAGACAATAAGGGAAATTACTATTATCTTTTTTATTTGTATTTTTTTAACCAGGAAACAATCTTCCTCTTTGTGCAATTTATTGGATATTTTGTGTTAAAAATAATTTCATGTCTTAAGGAGGGAGTACTTGCTTCACAACAATAATATAAAAGTATCACCGGACAAGCAATGCGATTATTTCGGAAATAAATAAGAAACGCCGTTATATCTGATGATCATTATTTATCTATAATAACAAAGATCGAATACTGAAAACATATCTATTGTACAAACCAAATAGCTTCAAGTGGGGAAACAGTTTATATTATTGTATCTATTATTGTCCTCTGTATTCGCATCACTTTGCCGCTCAACTTTACCTTCAGATCTAATGTCAAATAACAAACGAAACAATCGCAGTTCATTAGTTTGTCATTTTAATCAGCCCTTAGTGTACTTATTTCTTATTTTACAAAGAGTCTATATTTTTCTCGCTCTTTTTATTTACTTATCCATCCAGGCTGCAAATGGAACAGGAAGTGAACATCTCAATGAACGCCTCAACGATTATCAACGCGTGTAGGGGTAAAGAAGTGAACGAGGTGCCGAAATGTTCGTTAGTAAGCGATTGTTCGACGCCAGGTCCGCCCCGTCAACGATTAACGAAGGAACAATTGTCGCCACTGATAGAAAGTTATTCCATAGAGAGCAAAGAGAAGGCATTCCATCCCCAGCTGCAGGAGATTTGTCTTAAGAATCCCGTTGTCATAATACGTGGCCTTATAAATGTGCTCGAACTTGATCTGAGCCTTTTTTCGACTGAGATTCTGGTCAAGAAAAATCCAGATCTGATCATCGAGATACGCGAACAAGTTAAGTACGCGCCTGATGAGAATTGGGACAAGACGCAGACCAAGAAGGTCTGGAAGTGCGTCAGTGATACGAGTAATTCAACGATCGGAAATTATGCGAGCTATCAAACCAAGGAAAACCATTTGGAGGACCAGGAGAATCAAGAAAGCATATGTGGCAACGTATGTACTTCCAATAGTCTCGGTACAGTGACCAAGTACAAAAAGAACCGAAAAGTGAAATTTGCTACCAATGTGGATTTATCAGCCGTGCAATTGTGGAAGCCGCAATTGGAAGAATTAGCGAAGTTGCCACCCTTTCTCAGAGTGAAAAGTACAGATAATATGCTCAGCCACGTGGGCTATAATCTCTTAGGGATGAACACCGTACAGTTATACATGAAGGTATACAATTCAAAATTTGATATAATTGGAACGAGGGTGTATCCAGGATATTTGAAGAGTGTTGACTGCAATTCAATTTATATAATTTTTTTAGGTACCCGGTTGCAAAACTACCGGCCATCAAGAGAACAATAATTTCTGCTCCGTCAACATTAATATTGGACCGGGCGATTGCGAATGGTTCGCAGTACCGCACGAGTATTGGGGCGTAATACATTCGCTCTGTGAACAAAACGACGTCGATTACGCGCGTGGGAGTTGGTGGCCGCCGGATCTGGACGTTTTGCACAAGGAGAATGTCCCGGTTTACAGATTCCGTCAGAAACCGGGTGAACTCGTGTGGGTGAACGTCGGTTGCGTGCATTGGGTGTACGCCATCAGCAGGTGCAATAACATCGCATGGAATGTTGGTCCATTCACTGCCAAACAATATCAGCTGGCGATGGAACGTTACGAATGGAACAAGTTATATCAATACCAATCGATTGTGCCGATGGTGCATCTTTCATGGAGGCTGGCACATGAAGCTAAAGTGTCAGATCCGCAACTGTTCGAGCTGATCAAGAATTGCCTGCTGCAAACGATGAAACAGAATTACTTGACATTGGAGTTTATGAGACAAAAGGGCTTGGAAGTGATACACGATGGCGACCGCGAGATTGATCGCACGATTTATTGCGAAGATTGCATCGTACGTTTTCCGCTTTCAATATATTATACAATATTACATTACGTAATATGCATTTAAGTTATTTTGTATTAAAAGCAAATTTTTTTAAATTCTTTGTAGGTTGAGATATTCAATATATATATCTGCAAGAAAAAGAAGTTGGAATATGTAGTATATTGCATACATTGCGCACTTAAGCATTCTTCTTCATTGAAAGAATTCTCTTGCTTTATAAAATATCATATGAAACACTTTGAAAACGTTTACGATAATTTCAAATGTCAATTATAATCATCGTCAATACTGTCATTGACGTCGCATACACACAAACCAGCCAATTTTACTGATATAATATAGGTATATGGACTTTCTGGACATGCTACCGCAGTAATAAGTGTTTTTTTTTTATATTAAACATTCTTCTTTTCTAAACTCGAAAACTGTTGAATGTCTGTATTGCGAACCAAGTAAAGTTCCTGTTATGAACAATGAAATACTGTGCGCCTTGTTTCACTTTGTAATTATTGTGTAACAAATGTAACACAAAAATACAACAGGAAGCACGGTCCGCTCTACAAATATATCATCTGTTTTACAATGTGAATGAAGTCGTAATACGTGTAGTATGAATTTACTACACGGGTAGTCTAGGCTGTACTAGTAACACTGTAATTTATGACAAAAATTGAGATAAAAAAGGAAACTCGACCTCTACTTAAAAATATTAAAAATTGTATGAAGAATCACATGTCGTTAATTAATCTTTGTTAAGAAAACACGCAAGAAAATAAATTTCCATATGCAAAACTGTTCAAATTGTTCATATATTTTTGTACGCAAATTAACAGTAAGATTCAGAAAAATACTTTAATTAGCGAGGCTTCGTTAGAACGTCGAATATAATACCTATTCACATAATGTTGCGCATGTCACATCTGAAGAAACTTATAATCTCTTGTTGTGAAATGAAATAAAGTGTAACAAATTTTTATCAGGGTTCTCTATAGATCAATAATAGTTTTCGTGCTATTTATTATTTAGTTATTTGTTAATTAATTATTCGCGATATTAGGATAAATGAAAATTATCCTATCATTCCTTCGTTATTGTATCTTATAAAGCCTTGCATAAATGTTTGTTAACACGATACAGTACAATATCATACTAAATTACAATCTCACTGAATTATTTGACTGTTCACGATTTCTCTCATACTATCCGTAACGCGGAACATTGGCCCATGCCCAGGTATTATAAAATCTGCGAGCTTTATTATACGAGAACGCGTAATAGATTGAGTTTTTAATAATTCCGGTGTGCCTAGCGACTTCCAAATGGTCGGTTCCAGAATATCCTCCTCTTTCTCAAACAAATCTCCTATAAAAGTGTAAAATCCGAACAATCGCTGTAATATATGTACATAATTATAAATTGAAAAAGAAATAAACTGTCTGATTATGCTAATTATATTTAGACTTTGCTTAAGATACGTCAACGATCTCTGAAACTTAGACATATACCTGTAATAGCGAGAAGCTTTATTTCCCCATCTTTTATCGTCTCCACCAGGACAGTGACGTCCTCCGCCGTGTGTCCTGGAGTAGCTGTAACTTTAACACCCGGGCAGAGCTCGTAATCCTCTGAAGAAATATAACTTTCTCAACAGCGATCGTATTTCTGTTAATCTCATGATATCTCAATAAACCCACCGTTCGAAATCTGTGGGTTCTCGTAAAATATATCATAGCGCTGAACGGTTAAACCCACAATGTGTATTGCGTTTAGGAATAGATTGTTGTTCCCTATGTGGTCGGAATGGCTGTGAGTGCAAACGACGTAATCAATGTCCTTTGGCTCGATATTATGCTGTGCGAGCGCTGAAAGACAAAAATTTATTACGTATTATGCGTAATATGATTATGGGCATTAAATATTGTCCGCAGAAGTTCCAGGAATACTTTCTACTATAAGATATGAAAAAAAGAGAAATAAAGATAATTGCATTTTCTTGCATTTTCCTTTCCAGCAACCTGAGAATAGTCATCTAATTTTTTTTTGCGTAAACGATGACCTGGAGTGATTTTTACGCTACAATTAAAAGTCATTGTTATTAATTACATTTTGTGTTTTGTTCATTATTCTATAATTTATTAACATTTGAGGACATTATGTGTACAAATTTATTCAACATTTTCTGAAAATAGTAACGTGAAACCAAGAAACTATTAAGTGGAAGAAACACATTAAGCAGCTTATTGTGACAGTATTTCTAAAAAATAAAGATATCAATTAATAAAAAATAAAATTCTTTTGTTGCATTTAAAGGTTTGTAAAGAATGGTTATTAGAAAAAAGAAATATGTAATATCAATTTTATAGCAATTTAAAACAAGGCTAACAATAAGTCGTTATCATATAAAATAATTTATAATTTATATGATGGTGACACTTAGATATATGACATTGTATTTACTCTTATATGTACAAAATATACAAAAGTAATATTTTTGTTATTAACAAAACGCATATTTTACAATAGCAAAATTTATAACAATTATTCTATTACTTTGTTATTTTCTAAGAATTTACATGTTTTTATTCAATTCTTATTTTTCCTATTTTATATTAACTGAAATTATAAATTATACATTACTATTTATTTATTATAAACATATTATATAGACATTCATAATCTTATTCAAACTTATATTATTATTTCGAATTTATAATATAAACTCTTTATACCAATTATATGTTAATTTTTCTAACGTAAACGATCACTTGGGGTGATTATTTTACACCTCAGCAGAGGTTTCAATTGATTGGTATTCTAAATGTATCATAAACTATTTTTATTATACAGGTTGGATCTCAGAACCTTCGAATGAAAGGTATGAATTCGAATCCGTAGATTAGTAAAGAAAATTACTGTGACATATATGTGAGCTTTATTTTTCCAACGCAGGGGTGTAAAAATCACCCCAGGTGACTATTCTCGAGTTAATTGAAGCATACAGAATTAAGTTTTACTTGTTTCTCTAGAGAAAAGAGAACATAAATAGACAAAATTATAAAATAAGCAGCAGAGGAGTCTTAGAAATTCCACATCCAGTTGAATTTATAATTCTACAAGTATGATATTATACTTAATTATACAGATTATATATAATTATTAATATTTAATAACACGTGTTAATAATACATTGATGGTATAACTATAATTAAATAATTAATTAAAATAGTAAGTTTAATAATAAACATATTGATTATTAAATCGTTGTGTAAGGCTCGTGTAATGAATCGAGTGTTGGGGAAGGGCTAATTAAGAGCCAAGCGCGGTACACGATGCGCAATTAATCAGCCCTTCCCCAACACTCGATATTGATTATTATGATTATTTCAATGCTTGACACCATAAACTAAAATGTTTATAATTAATGAATATACAGTGCACTCTATTTATTAGCACCTTCTATTAGTTTCTTGCTATCCCAGGCGGTCATGGTGTCGACGATGATCAGTTTCGGGCCCTTTATTAGCGTGCAACTGCAGTCCGCGTGCATGTTTCCGTCGTCCAATCTCCGAGAGAATCCGTCGAACAGGACAATGACCTCGCACATTTTCGTGGATAATTGTTCGTCCGAAGCCTTATAGAGAGAAGAATGAAAGGGACAGAGTCACAGAGCGTCACTCACAGACGGTTACCTATTTACTTATCCATAAACTAGATGCGGATCGCAACATTCGCAACGTGGTTATGCCGTATCGTATGCGGCGACCTAACCTTAAAACGTCTCAGGCTCGTCGTCCCTTTCGTAACGTCGCGTCGATTATAACGATTTTTATCGTCGTATTCTGGTTTTACGCAGCGAAATAAGCGCGTGGACAAAACTTCGCCGAGACCGGCGAGGAAATCGGTGTCCCGGTTTAACGCAAATTAATGACAGTCCAGTGAAGGTGAGAGCAGGTGAGAGCGTGGTCCACGTGGTCTCGTCTCGGAGCAATTTAAAATTGAGCTACAAGTAAAAAAGAGGAAGAAGAAAAGGAAGAGAAAGAAACCTACTGAAAACGAAAGTACGAGCTTGAGATTCAGCTTATTTGAGAAATTCGGCTTTTATCGCAAAAAAAGAAGTCAACCGGGACGGATATTCTCATGTGGAACTAGTAGAGAACTTGTAAACAAAGGACTCAGGATGAGGCTGGTAATTATAATCGCTTTAATTAAAAGCTATAGTAGATAAATCTACAGTTGCTTTTTATTTGTAGTATAGAAATACAAGTTTCAAATGTGTAAAAATCTCTTTGTGAAGAAAAATTAGAGATGTTTGATAAAGAAAGAAAACTAGGATTGTTGGACGAATGATAATATGAGCTCAACATTCAACATCTAAAAATATTATGTTATTTATAAAATTAATTTACAGCTTCATATTTTTAGTATAATGAAGGGCTACTAGACAAATGATAATATGTATTATTAATTATCAAAATTGATGCATTGTTTACTAAAATTAATTGACGACTTTGTACTTTTAGTATTGCTTGTCCAGCGAACCAACAAAGCCATGCTTGGTTCTAACATTCAAAGGAACCACGTTGATGTTGGACTGTGGCCTGAATATGCAATCCATCTTGCATTTCATGCCTTTGCCCATGGTTCCTAGCAGCAAGTTTAATTCCTTGCCGACATGGCTGCCACGCAACGACAATCAGCAAGATTGGCAAATCGAGGGTGTTAGTGAGATACATTTAATCCTTTCTAGTATTAATCTTTAAGGATGTTCTGGATGGTTTGTCAAAATGCTACGAAGTTGATGAAAATTTAATATATTCTGTATTCTCTTTCAAAGTTCGGGGCCCAATTTCAGATCGATTCACAATTTAGATTAAAAGTTATCAATTTTTGAATATCCGAGTTTTACAGAGAAAAGTGTAAAAAATAAAACATTAAAAAATGCTACCAATATAATGATATTTTACACACAAGTAGATCATCAACAAACAAAAATATAGCAACAAAATTTGAAACAATTTATAAAAAATTTTTTTCGAGATTTTCTTTGAGAAAAAAATAGCAGTAACAGTTATTCACAGTCACTAAACATTCTATTAGACTTCAACTTGCTATAACTACTTATGTACATTTTTTGTCTGGATCTCTGGAGAATTAATATCGGTGTTTTTAATATTTCCATGACTTTTGGTTGGACCGGTACCTCCAGAACCATCCTTAAGTTATTTTAAACATTAATTGCAAGTATATTGTTTTTATTTCAAGGAGCTGAAAGAATGTTGCGGTAGAGTCTTTGTGGATTCAGTACCGGAGTTCACTCCCCCTCTGGAGAAAATAATCGATTTCTCAGAGATTGATGCCATTTTGATATCCAACTACACATGCATGCTTGCGTTACCGTTCATAACGGAGGGTACAGGTTTTAAAGGTAAGTATGCAAGATGGCATATATATAAAATTATGAATCATATATTAATCTTAAACATATAATGATTCAAAGGTATAATATATGCCACCGAACCGACGTTGCAAATCGGACGGTTTTTCATGGAGGAACTGGTAGAATTCATCGAGCGGACTCCAAAGGCAACAATGGCCAAACATTGGAAGGACATGTTACATACGTTGCCATCCCCATTGGCGGAGGTTGTTAAACCGAAATCCTGGAAGCACATTTACTCCATGTCGGCTGTGAACTCGGCGCTATCAAATATCCAAATGGTTGGATATGATCAAAAGCTAGTAAGTTGCAAGAGATAAATTAACATATAATTTCCAGTACGAAATGTCGAATTTATATCAATATTTTTTAAAAAATTTTCTAGCAAACACACGACTGGAAATATTCAGTAATTCTTTAAGCTCACAATCAGACATACTCATATATATTCAGAGAAATTATTTTTAATAAATTCGAGATTTCTTTGTATCAATTATTTCACAAATAACCCAATTCAAATTGCTTACAGGATATATACGGCGCTCTAACAGTTACACCAATCAGTTCGGGCTTTTGTTTAGGTAGTAGCAATTGGTTAATATCTAGCGACCATGAAAAGGTTGCTTTTGTGAGCGGTTCGTCTACGCTCACTACTCATCCGAAGCCCATGGATCAAGTCACGTTGAAACACGCCAATCTGTTAATTTTGACAGGCTTAACACAAACGCCAATTGCTAATCCAGATACAATGCTTGGAGAATTGTGCATGACTGTAGGTGAGTATAATCTCAATATATTTCGATAAATTTCGGTACATCTGGAGAAGAGATGATCTCTTGATACTTTGGTTTAGACAAACGAAAAAAAATATAATTTTATCTTTCTTTTTGACAACAAAATTATCTTTGTTGCGTCATGATTTATTGGATCTTTCGCTGGTTATTTTTTTAACAAAAATATACTTAAGGTAATGTTTCATCTCACCGCGTAAAAATCTTGCAGCTGTGACTCTTAGAGCTGGTGGATGCGTCTTGATACCTTGCTATCCCTCCGGCGTCGTGTACGATTTATTCGAGTGTCTGAGCACTCATCTGGACAAGTCAGGCTTCACACAAGTGCCTCTATTCTTCATCTCACCGGTGGCGGAGACGTCCCTGGCTTATTCGAATATTCTTGCCGAGTGGTACGATTGACGAAGCGATTCTAAAATATTCGCAATGTACTGCATTCTATTATTTTATGTTTTTATTCCGTTTACTGTCATCCTTTACTTCTAGGCTGTCGACAAGTAAGCAAAACAAAGTTTATCTTCCAGAGGAACCGTTTCCACACGCTTTCCTCGTGAAGAACGCACGATTGAAACACTATACGTCTACGTACGCTGAAGGATTCAGCAGTGACTACCGACAGCCTTGTGTCGTCTTTTGCGGCCATCCCAGTCTCCGATTTGGCGATGCCGTGCATTTCGTGCAGTTATGGGGCAACAATCCTTTGCACACAGTGATTTTTACCGGTATACATAATTCCATTCAGAAAGTAATGCAATCATTTTTTGCGTTTGCAATTCTATATTTTATAAGTCAATTCAAAAAGTACGACAAATATTAATTAGGTAATAAGGAAATATGTGTAAAATATGTAATATCTTTCTAATATTCCAACAATTACTACAAATTGCATTTGATATTTGATTATTTTCTGGATACCTCTTTATATCCGTTTATTGTATCATGTATGATTGCACACATTTTGTAACATGATTAATATTATCTTCTATCGCATTTGATTTTGCAGAGCCTGATTTTCCGTATTTGGAGGCCCTGGCTCCCTTTCAACCATTGGCCATGAAAGCAGTGCATTGTCCCATCGATACTTCTCTGAATTTTACTCAGGCTAATAAACTCATACGAGACTTGAAGCCAGAACATCTAGTTATTCCAGAGGTTTACACCCAGCCCCCTGCAATGGCACAGCATAGAACAGATCTTGTCATCGAATCCATCGGGGTAGGTATCCGTTTTCTTCGTTACTTAACGTAACAAGTCAGTTTTACAATTTACGTTTACAATCTCTATTTTGTATTCTCTCTTTACTATATAAAGTGTATAAATATAAAAAAAGTGTCCTATAAAATTACTTGCATAATCTTTTTGTTCAAGGAAAAACCCTTGATTACGTTCAAACGCGGAGAGGTGATAAAATTGCCATTAAAGCGGAAGAAGGGCCGTGTGTTTATTGAGCCGGAATTAGCTAGCAGTATTATACCGAGTGAAGTGCGACCTGGCTTGAGTCTCGCATCTGTTACTGGCGAGCTTGAGGTCAAGGACAACGTGTATACCATAAAAGTAATTACTAATATATATGTATTGTATATGTGTATGTATAATACAGGGTGTTCCAGAATACATGTAACAAACTTCTAGGGTACGTAGAGGGTTCAAAGTAGACCAACTTTTAATAAGGAACTCATGTCCGGAAACGCACCGTTTGCGAGCTGCAAACTGGACCTGTTGGTATGTTAACTAATAGGAATAATTTTCAAAATAACTTTATTTGCTTACATTATATCTGTTTTGACATTGCTAAACATTTTTTAATGTAATGTAAGCAAATAAAGTTATTATGAGAATTATTTCTATTAGTTAACATACCAACAGGTCCAGTTTGCAGCTCGCAAACGGTGCGTTTCCGGACATGAGTTCCTTATTAAAAGTTGGTCTGCTTTGAACCCTCTACGTACCCTAGAAGTTTGTTACATGTATTCTGGAACACCCTGTATATATAAAGATAAATATGAGTTTCATGGTCAAGATAAATATTGCGGTTTGCTCTTTTATAAGATATATCTTCACTGAACGAAAAGAGATTCATTGAAGAGAAAATAACGCAGTATATTATTCGTTTATACATTTCGCTTCTAAATGTGTAAAATTTATAGAATGTTGAGGACAAACCGAGCGGAAAGAGGAAAATGTCGTTGGGTTCACCTGTGCCCATCATGGAGGAAGTGTTGAAGGAGCGAAAACACGAGTACGGGAATCTGGATCCACAAGAATTGCTGCAAAAGCTCAATCAGGAAGGCTTTCATGGGGCCAAATTACAGCACAGTCCTACCTCTACGGATATTCATTTGGTACGGTTCTCATTGATGGCTCTTTCGATATAAACATAGAAAATAATCTTTTCAATAATTATACATATAAACACAATCGATACAATTAAGAATTCTCTGCTTAAAGTTATAAATTTATGTGTCTACTTGCAGCAAGACGAGGATACTCTGATTCAGATAGGAGATAATTCTACGCACATTTTCTGCAACGGCGATCAAAAGATCCGTAAACGTCTCAGGAGTATAATAATGCAGTGTCTGAAAAGATTTTGAGAGGTACGACATACATTTTTGTATATTCTGACATTCTGTGAGACAACGTTTTATACAGCTACATCGTATATACATATAATTTATTATTTTAAGGCGTATGTATATTTATTTGTTCCATCATTCACTTTTATTCTATGACATTAACTTAACAATAATTTCTAAGTTGATTATAATTGAAAAGATTTTTATCATCTAATAAATAAAGGGCAGTATCTTTAAGTACTTCAAAACTCATTCGACAAACATTGCTTAGTATACGTTTAGAAATAATGTAATAATGCTCTTATATATATTTAGCAACATTAGTTAAATTTCAGTTCCTATTATTGCTAAATCATTACTGATAAATGATCAAAAGTTGTTTAATTTGCAGCGAATATCGTTAAATTACTTTTATTGTAGAATGTAGATAATACATATTAAGATCTGTATAAATAATGTGATGGAAATATACGGCGATTAGCGAATCAAGTGTATAAATAACGAAAAAAATTGGAATCGCAATCCTTTACAATAGTAATATAAGTAGTGTACAATGTTGTTCTAACGTTTACATCCTAGAATGACTAATTTCTTGCTGCATTCTGAACGAACAAGAAATCTCTATACTGTTTCATATGCACACGTTATATATATTTTGGTTCGCATATGTTCTATGCAAATGGTGACAGCAAAATTACCAAGATTCTAAAATTTGTTGTCATAAGAAATATTCCGAACTGCGAACAAATTCACGGTAATATAGAAAATAAGGAATAACATATACGAGCGAAGCAATGCCTATAAAATTTCAATAAATCTCGTTAGTATAAACTATAAATATTAAATAAATTTATTTCCTTAATCAAATGACGAGAAAACATTAGGGACTTTCATTTGTTTGATGTATCAACTCTAGAGGTGATAGCGATGGGCAAAATTTACTCTACTTGTTAATCTTGAAAAATTTATTGGAGATCTACAACCTGTTTCGTTATGTATGTACTCTCAGTTTAGATTTAAAAAAGGAAAAACATAAGTGTAGTTTTGTAGTGCATGAGTAAGTTTTACTCATCGCTAACATCAGTGATAGATTAAAAAATAAAGCTATTTATCTAGGATTATTAAGCGTAGTTCGCGCCACCCATTTCTTTAGCACGTTGATCTTGTTCCTTACCTCATCCATGATTGTATTGTTATAATCGTCGACGACGTTGTCGTGCGCGTCGATAACAGTCGAGCAGCTATCCTTTGACGCGACGTGGATCTTTCTCTTGGTTGCATTCAGAGTGCAGCAACTTATTACCTAGTTAGCGGTGGCGATACCGATCGCGACCCCCGCCACAAACGAGACTAGAAAGAAATGGAATTCCGTTGGCTGGAAGCTCTCCTCGCCGCCGGTCAACATGTGATACCAGCGTCGCGTACGAGTCTCCCCTTTTTTCAGCAAATTTTCGGCTTTATCCAGCTTTTTATCGACGAATCTCTCGACCTGGAATGCGGTAACATTCATCAGTGACTCAGCATTACGTTGGAGCGGAATTAGTAAAATCCTTGCACACCACGATTAACTTTATTATATATTTTTATTCAGGGGCCTATATACAAAAATTATAATAATTTCGATATTATAAAGTTTCGTTGACATTAAAATTAGTATTGATATCAATTTTTATTAGTTAATATTGATATTAAAATTTTAATAATATTGATATATATTATTGTATTTAATAGGGATACTGTAAACGCAACGGTAATATAAATGTCAAATGATGACAACATACTAAATGTTCATTCACATTTACGCGCAAAACTTCAAAAGTTATTGCTCTTTACTTCACCAAGCTAGACCAATAATGAAACCGCCAAGAAAACTCGTGGCAATGAATGAGTTCTTCTTCCACAGTTTCCCTACCTGCAAACAGTAAAAACATTTGTAAAAAAAAAAAAAAAGAAAGAAAGACTGGAAACAAACATGTGCAAAATATTTCCTGTAAATGGTGAGTTATTAGACGGAAGCAAATTGTTATGTATAAAGTTGAAGAAAAATTATAGTGATTTGAAATAGGGATGTTCGATTCTCCCGGAGGGAGAATCGAACATCCCTAATTTGAAATGATCTCTATTGCAGATAATCATCATATTATCTTTGATATATATTATATTGTTTTTGGGAAATTAAAAAATAAGAAGTTTTCAACCTAATTCTTTAACCGAAGTCTCGAGAAATCACAAAATCTTTTGCAGCGACCTGATATCTGTCTCACCTTATCCATGAAATTTGGCCCCTCGCCGGTAATCTTTTCTTCCACCTTATCCGTTATTTTCTCGGCCTTTCTCACGACCTTGTCCCAATTGACCTTTATGTAACCCTGATGCGCAGCGATTTGCAGCATGATGATTCCACCACCGACCGCACAGGCTGCTACCTTTCCGATCTTCATGGTGACGAATCCAGTTACCCTGAGTTAGAAACCATACAGTACAGTTAGTATGGAAGATAAGCCCTAGTGTTGAACGTTCAAACGTTCGGGCAGCGAACAAATCATCATGAGGTTTATTCTCTTAAGCTGATCTAGCTGCACTAATTCAGAGTTTATCCTTTTCCTTCAAATGTGGAGTAAAAAAGATAAACTCTGAACTAGTGCAGCCAGTTCAGCTACAGAGAACAAACCTATGATAATTCCGCAAAATGCGTACCATCCAGAGGTGCTACCAATGATGATCTGTTTGGTCGCCGAAGACTTGCTCACATCACCCATGATTTTTTCTAAGAAGGATTTGGCTTCCTCAGAGGCATCTATACTGTAGGCTTCCTTGTTCGCGTCTTCTTTACTCTTCTTGGCTGTAGGCATCTTGGTGCTGCAAAAAAGAAGTTGTGCAATTACAATGAAGGACTTCTATGAAAGAATGGACATGATTCATGTAACATTACGATTTTAAAGTCAAATGTGGCTATAAAATTGCTCGTATCATATTAATTCCACGCATAAAAAGTCTCGTATGCGTATATGACAGACATGGATATCGACATAGAAAGCTCCACATACCTAAGATGCGAAAAATCGAAAATAATTTAGTTATCAATTGTATCTTTAAACCTTTGGAGTAAAATCGCGAAACGATTATTCCGTTAATAACAGTCATTCAATCAACAATTATTCAGCGATCGTGTAACAAAAGGAATTGTGCAAGAAGCTGTAAGTTCCTTTATTGTCGTCACTCGGATCTGCGCGACGTAATAACGAAAACGTAAATATATCGATGACGAGTATTCGGGAGTATGATTCGCGGCGATCATTGTTTCCGGAAAATGAAAATCGAAGGGAGAGAAGGAGAGCAACGTTGCGGAATGTCGATGAGAAGTCGCAGGGAATTCCTGGTCGGCTGAAACCCGACGAATTCCGGGGTGAGAAAACTGCGTCTCACTGGGACGAGACAAAGGAAACTTTACCGTTGGAAGAGTTTCCTCATTCCCGAGCGGAAGACACCTCTGCTCGGCATGATTATCGAGCCTTCAAGTGTATGTACATACGATACGACGGATCAGACGGATGCGAATGCTCTGCTCACAGCTTAGCCGCGCGACATTTTGACGACGTACGAGACATGAGACTTACCTATTCGGCGAGAGATTTTCAGAGACAACGGATTTTCGGAAGCAACGGTCGCTAACGAGCGGCCCGTCAGATCGAACGTAAATTGACGTAAATGACGTATGTATGTACGATTAACTTGGAGCTTGGAGCCAGACGGCTCCCGAGGCAGGTTTGTTCGTTTTACTGCACCTTCTGCACCTTGCTCCTCTCTGTTCCTCTTTCCCTTTCTCTCTTGCTCACACACAAATTTGAAACATGTATAAACATATCTGCGATCTATTTTTGCCTCGTTCTTTTAACGCGCAAATTCGTATATTTAATCTCATTTTATTTTTATTTCTAGTTCATTTCTAGTTCATTTGAACTTTACGTATTTTTAATTATCCTGGTAGAAAAATGCCTCACAAATTGTCAGAACTTTTCATATTATTAATTAGAATTTCTATGAAAACTTTAAGATTTTCTCCGATTTTTTTATACGAATTGAAACGTTTTTCAGAAAAACTCAGACAAAATAATAATGAAATATTTTAAATTTTTCCCGCCAATACATCTTTGTAGAAATCTGAATAAATATGAGAAAATCCGCGCAATTTATCAGAAATTTTCATATGGAATATTTAGAAAATTCTCATGCAATTTAATTCTGAAAGTATCTGAGGACATATTTTTTCAGAATTTTTTATTAATCTAAATTAAAACATGAGAAATTCTTAGAAAAATTCTGACAATGAGAAAGTATGAGAAATTTTTTTCACCAGAGTAAGCTTCTCGTCATAATTTTTGTGTCTGTATTCTTCAACGTACATAATATTCACTTTAATCTTGGTTTAACTTACTTTTTATCTTTATCTAGTTTTAAGAATTAAAGAGAGATAAAAAGAAAGTTAAACCAAGATTAAAGTTAATCTGCATTGGTAGAAATGGACAATAATTATATAATGGTCAACGCTATCGGGATATAAGACATTAAGACATCTAAAAGCTGTCTTTAAGACGTCTTATGTCCCGATTTTGGACATACGTGCTCTCTGGATAATAGAGCACTTGCTGTAACTTTAAGGGTGCAGTCCCATGCACAGCGAAAAATCGGAAACGACAAAAAGGGAACCGCAAAATGGAAATAGAGCATGCGCAGCTGCACAGCGCGTCGTCTGCTTATTCCGTTACTTTTTTTCAACTTCAGGCGTCCCATGCAAGCTAAAAAATAGGAAAATTGAAGAAAAATCAGAACTTGTTAAAATCGGAAATGCTATTTAAAGGTAAAAAGTAATAAAATGTATTATTTATATAAAGAAAATAAATATTATTAAACATTTGTATAACAACTACACTCGAAATTACTAATTTTTCGGTTCTATGAAGAAAAATTGGTTAAAGAAAGAGGTTAGAGTATCATTCCTTGTTGAAAAAGCTGCTCCATGGGACGCTAGAAATCGAAAAATAGAAACGGAATAAGCAGACGACGCGCTGTGCAGCTGCGCATGCTCTATTTCCATTTTGCGGTTCCCTTTTTGTCGTTTCCGATTTTTACTCCCGACTGCTGCCAACCGAAGGTTGTTCGCTGTGCATGGGACTGCACCCTAACACGTTCGAAGCGTACAAATTTCCCGCTCGCCCGAAAATCAAGATAGCGGCAGAGTCAAGGTGCAATTTCATTGACGCTAGAAACCTGCGTCAAATGGGGGTCACGTGACTTTTGGCGTCAAGAAAATGTAGTGGGGGAAAAAGTTCAGACCGTCTCAGCTTTTTCAGCGTGCCGCAAAATTCAAAGGTGTTTAAGGTGGTTAAAGGTGTTTATACAATAAATGACAACGAGAATGAAATAAGTAATATATTAATATTATATGGTAGATATGGAATATTTTGATCATTCTTGTGCATAAATATGCTGCTTTTTATGGTATTAATAAGTTATGATAACTCTACATTTTAGGTTAGTTGGATATATCTGCAAATATATGAGTGATTAAAATAACTTTTGTAGAGGAATAGAGCTATGTTTGGATTAGTTGGATATGTTAAATAATTAGTAATAAACAATTACTTATTGTTAGTCATGTTCGCATATATAAACAATTTCAATGGAATGGGCTAGCAAACAAAGCTATATTATCCCAGCTACTGTATATGTTGTCCATGTCAAACAGATTTTGCACTTGATCTTGAGGCTAACTACTCGACCAAATTTCTAAAATTGCTTATTCTTTGTGCCAAGAACATCATTAGACAGCGATAAAATTACTGTAATTCCACAATTTGTTTCTGTAATTCCTACTTTGTTCATTTATTGTAGCACGTCAAGTAATATTCCTACCACAGAGAACGAGCTATTAAATAAATCGGTGGACCAGTCAACTTTTACTGTTATCGCAAGTCGTAAGCGGCGGTTTCACGACGCGCACGTTTTGCCGCTTAGACGAGCGGCAAATCTAGTCACGTGACTATATTTGACGCTGACGCTGGTTTCTAGCGTCAATGAAATCGGGGCTTCACGTGAATTCGGGCAGAGATGCCGCCGGCCGCGATGCCGGTGGTACCGTGGTAGAGGGACTATAAGAAGAGTGGAGCGGATTAGCCGGAAGTCCGCCATGTTTTGCCTCGGTCGAGCTGTATTTACATACATACACGGACGTGGTCTTCGCTTTGGTGTGCGTTGCTTAGTGACCCTCTAATAAGAGTCTGGCCACAACTGTTGGATGGTCGCCATTTATGAGCGAAATCACACGAGAGAGAGCTCGCTGTCTCACTCGGGAGAGCTCGCTGTCTCACTCGGTTGCGAAGCACTGTCTCACTCGCACACATACCGAAGAGCTCATAAATGGCGGACCAATCAAAATGCGGGACAAGGTGGCCAGACTCTTATTAGAGGGTCTCTAGGGCTGCGTTCCAAAACTCTACTCCGTCAACTCTAAAGAACCCAAGGTAGTGGGGAGAGAGTAAGCCCAGAGTAAGTTACTCTGGTTGAACGATTTGGAACGTGAAAAAGTAGTATTAGCAACGAATAAAATGGAAGCTCAACGAGCTATTTTATTAAACATTGCATCAAATAAAATAATAATGAATAATATATTAAACATAGATGCAAGTAGTAGTGAAAGTGAGAGTGAGGTGGAAATATTTTACATGATGCAATTTTCTCGATTAAGAGGAAAACGAAAAAAGGGTGTTCGCATAGAAGGTTATGTATAAATGATGTAGTACCCAGATTTGCAACACATCAATAATATAATATTATTTGTATATATGTATAATACTGTATAATACTTTTTAAAAGTAACTCTCAATCCTAAAACAGACTAAAAAACCATTAAAAAAGAAATTAATATGCTTATTTATTATGTGTGATATATAAAATACTTTATCTAATATGTTTATTAATATTATATTTCTTACTTACTTATCACAGCAACGACCAACGTTTCCACGGTGTATAGAGGCAATTGCGCTTATTATGTTCTAAGATCCCGCGTTTATATACAAATTTAGTAGAGTTTACTCTCCTAACCCACCTCGGAAGCAGGGTTCATAGAGTTAACTCCGGGGTTACTTTACTCTCACTTTTGGAACGAATAGGCTCCGCCCATATAGTTACTTACTTCGCGTTTTGAAACGGCGTAGGGTTAACCCTGCTACTCAGAGAGTAGAGTTTTGGAACGTAGCCTAGCGTTGCTCAGATGCGAGAGCCACCTCCCTCCCATACTTCTTATGGCTTCTGCACACAGGACGCGGTAACACGGCAAAACGGCAACGCGGCAACGCGGTGACAAATCACCGTCTTGCCTTTCCGTAATATTTCCGAAAGTAGTACGAAAAGGCAGACGGTGATTGGTCACCGCGTTACCCTCACTTCAGCGGAAGTTAGGCAACAAATGGCGGAGCCAATCAGAGAAGGGAACACTATCCGCTCCACTCTTCTTAAAGTCTCTCTAGCTGGCGCCCGGCGGGGGCGGCGGGCGCTCGGTTACGCTCGGCATTCGTCGGGGTCCCGTGATAACGGCCGGCCGTCGCCGCGCCGCGTGATAGTATAGCCGTCGGATTCGTGCGTATTCGTCTCAGTTCGCACGGCCGTCGCTGTCGCTATCGTCGCCGTGCTATCTCGCCTCGCGGCTCGCCGATAACTCGTTCGTCGGCTCGTCGCGATGAGGTGACGGCGCCGCGACCTGATTCGCGTATAATCGCGCGCGCGCGACTTCCTCGTCGACGCAGGTCTCGAAGTCATCGTCGTCGTCGTCGTCGTCGTCGTCGTCGTGGTGCGTGATTTCCGTCTCGCGCGGGCCGCGGATGTGAGACGCGCGAGTCTTCTTACCGGGACGTGGAGGTCGTGGAGAGCGAGAGCGACAGAGAGGGAGAGATCGTGTCCGTAAAATGGCACAGGACACCGACGACATCAACCTCACGCCGCAGGAGTTGCAGACGCTGTCGGAGCTGGACAGGTGATTACCTTCGCCCGGTCTTTGCGCGATCCTTCCTCAACCGCGGGGATTAACCGCCGCGGATTCTCGTCCCGTTGTGGCGACGAGTCACGTCACGGTATAACCTAGAAACGCGTTTGACAGCGCGCGCTCGTGCGCAACCTACTGACACCGTTTTCGCGCTTCCGACTGTACCACATTCCGCGGACACGCCGCGAGATCTTTCGCGATAATGGGGTGCATACGATGCGCGGATATAAGGCCGAGAACGTAGCGTCTCGATTCGCGGATTTTTCTAATCGCCGGCGCGCGGTTGTCGACGATAACGAGCGACCGATCGTTAGGTGACGTAAACACAAACGTCAGGAGAGCCCGGGTTTCCCGATTGCGGACTGAATGTGCGCGTATAATCGTAAATGCGACAATGCTACCTAACAGAAGGCACTTTCTCTTTTATGTCCACGCACAGTCGTCAATTCGGCTTCCTCAAGCTGAATTCCCCAGAGCAGACGAAGAAGAAGGCCCTGGTGGTACGTGCCATCAAGTACCTGGAACGTATGCTGGTTCAGGCCCAGGCGGAGAAGCAACGCAGGAAAGCCGATAGTACAAAAGCGTGCCTGGACGACAAGGAGAACGAGGATGAGGATAAGGGGATAAGCATCGATCCCAAGACGTACTGCAAACTGGGACATTTTCATCTACTCTTAGAGGATTACAGCAAAGGTACAGCTTCCTTCCTGTTTTTCTCTTGCCATAAAACATCCTGGAACGTTTCACGTCTGTCTAAAATTCAGGCTAATTTGCGAATCAATTGCTTGATTCAAGTTTTACTTTATAATTGAAAACATTCTTTCAAGCAAATGGAATTTCCTGTAATTTTTTCTACTTTAAATAAACACTTGTTTGTGTAAATCAAATAGACATCAGGGAGTCAGCAAACTCGAGGCTGTTGACATTCCAGTGATTGAGAAACCTGTCAAAATGGTGACAGGAGAAGGAGAGCTTCTCAGGGCTTTGAATCGAATTCCATTGATTAACACATTTTCCTTGAATCTTTACCTTGAGTGAAATGATTTTTATTAACGTGCAGCAAACTCACTCTGATGAGTTTATTTTCTTTTTTTATCACTGCAGCGATGTCGGCGTATCAGAAATTCTACTCTTTAAAAGGAGACTACTGGAAGGACGCTTCATTTCTATATGGGCTGGGTCTCGTTTACTTCCACTTCAATGCCTTCCAATGGTGAGTGCAAATAATTTTTTTTTAATCACATATGCCCTACGAGAGGAATGGCGAATTCTCTTACAAAATTCATGTGCAATATTCGATGCGTGAGTGTACCTCGTGATTCTAATTTTATTGATATGAATTACATAAGGTAAAATCAAATTAATTGTAAATTAATTAATTGAAATGAATATAATAAGTTGATAAATTTAAATAAATTAATAAAACCAATTATAATTAATAAAACCAATTCTATTAAACTAACATCCATTCCGTTAAATAGATTTGATATTTTTTAATTCAAACTTTATTATGAGGTATTAACCCTAGGTACCCTCACCTATTTTTGGTTACCATTCTCGCCTCACCAGGGTCTGTGGAACCCTAGAACTTTACTGACCTGTAACTCTCGACTAAATGCATATTTTTAAGCTTATTTATAGTGAAATCGATACTCCGAATTCCGAAAAAGACGTATAGCAAAGAAATTAAGCGAAAAAATTATTTGTTTAGAAATTATAAGCTGCAGAATAAATCATATCGCGAAAAAGAGTTGAAATATGATGGTTTTTATTAAAAATCGTAAAATTTTTTAAATTAAAATTTAAACAAAACGACCGGTGGGTTCTTTTAAATGCCATTTCGAGCTAACAAAAAAAAAATGGTATGATGTGGTTTGCTCTAAAAAGTATATTTATTTGAAACGACGAAAATTGTACATTTCAAAATGTTGATGAATCGCGCGTTTAGTAGTAACGGGTAAAATTCTACTAATTAAATTTTAATAAATGGTTAGAAAAGGTTTTGACTCGGGTTTTGAATAATAAACATTTATATTTTGCATGTTTAGACGCGTTGTGCGCGCGTTTTTTGTTTGGACGCGCGAATCCTATTTCTTTAAATCAACTCAAGTACTTGAAAAATCTGTTTGTAACCAAATTACGTGAACATACAGGAGGTCGTCTGTACCCAAGTAAAGGAAAAAAAGAATTTAAAGTGTAAAAAAAAGCACCCTGGACGTGACGAAAAATTACAATTTAGCCACACCAGGGTCCTGCGAACCCTGTTCCAACTTCGTGCCAATCTCAGCTCAATACTAGTGTACAAAAAATTCTCTCTCCAGACCTATTGTGTCCACAAATATCTAGTTTTTTTACCCCCTTATGCCATGAGTTTAAATCGCATTATAAAAAAGTTACAGCACTACTTAAAAACGCATAGGGTACGTTGGACCCTGGAGAGGGTACCTAGGGTTAAAGATCCAGCTTTATAAGGCTTCTAATGTATGTATGGATTCCCCAAAATTTCAAACGTCTGTAACTCAAGAACTATAATTAACCAAATCTTAAAGAATTATATATGAAAGGTAGAAAAGACTGAAGAATATAATAGAATTAGAAGTAGCTCCCGATATCTAAAAATTTGCGGAAGTTAGTACTTGTCAAGTTATGAAGCTTGAAGATTACAGTTATATATGTATGGAAACACTATAACTTGAAAAGTACTTAATGAAAAAAATAATTTATTATAGTGTTTTTTGGAAAGCCCTCGAAGTAAGCTATAAGAATATGCAATTAAAAATGGGTGTTTTAATTTAATAAATTGAGATTTTTAGGCAAAAATCGGTAATCTCTTCACCGATTCTCGCCAAATTCAATACCAACCTTCCTTTAATGATACTCTATCCATAAAAAAAACTCAGTTCGATATCTCAAAATTTGCGGATGTTAGAACAACCACACACATTTTTTAGGCGTTTTGAACTAGAAATCGGTTTCCTCTTCAATTCCTACAATTCAAACCCTCAATTTTCATTGCATGTGCTTATAGCTTACTTCGCGAGCTTTTCAAAACACTATAAAAAAAGTATTTTTTTATTAAGTACTTTTTGAGTTATAAGTAGGTATGCACAAACATATGCATACATACACACACATACAGATATTTTGTTGTAATCTGTTTTTTTAAACGTTTTAGAATATTCTGAACATTTTGCCCGTGATAACTCGAAACCGAATTTTGACTCGAAAACAAAGCTTCCTCTATGAGGAAGCAAAATTAATAAAATAAAATCGGATTAAAATTAACTGACAGATATGATCGTGTTTGTTTATTCTTCTAAAACTGCGAGAAAATTTTCTTTTATCGGAAATCCCTTATTAATATTTCTTAAATACAAAAAAGCTTTATAATCATTGATGCCTTCCAAAATTGCTAAGGTGTAGTCATGGCTCTTTATGTTCTCGTTTTATTTAAAAGCAGAAAATGGTAGTTAAACGAACATCTATATAAGCCGCGAGCTAAATATAGCGTATAAAACGCTCAATTTTACTCTTTTTGTGCGTAATTCTAAACGTAGAGCAGATCCTGTGGTTAAGTCACTTGACCAGGTCCTAGGAGAGCTGTAAGGGCGAAGGGCTCGACCGACGAACGGCAAACATGGCGCCGACAGAAAAAATTTCTGCAATCTCTCACAAGAGTTGCTCGCCTTGAGAAGAGGGCGTCGGCCCTTGCAGGACGTACACACACGCAGGGTTCATCGTTCCCGTACACTTTCTCTCTCTCTCTCTCTTTCTCCGCGCATCTTCTATTTATTTTTTAATTTTGTATTGCACACGTGACATTATTACTCGCCGATAAGAAGTAAACTACCCTACCGGGCGTCGATAAGATGCATAGGTCGGAGGGTCGGTAAATCGCGAGCGTTCCGTTATCATCCATGTTTCGATGATTCAGCCTCGATGTGGGGATCCTGCAGTGGCAGTCGAATTCCAACGATGTCGATAATGTCGATCGAAATGTGATTTTTGCACAGCTACCAGTTTTTTTGGATTTATAGAATTAAAAATCCTTTTCCAGGATTAAAGTATAAACGCAAACGGATACGGCTAGCTTCGTGTTTTCGTTAAAAAAGAAGTCTTTTTACTGTTTTTTTTTTACTAAGTTTGAAAACTTTTTGGAAAATTGTTTTTTTAAAGTGTTTAAACAATACTAATTATTTAAATGATAAAAAGAACATAAACTGTTAACGGTAATCCTTTCTAACATATAAAAAATTTTGAGTTGTTTGACATACATGCAAAGTCTTCATTTTAGTAATTTTGTATTGAAAATTTAACTTTTAGCAGGGATTGTACCGCTCGAACATCCTTAAGCTCAGACATCTAACAAAAAAGATTGGTGCTTCAAAAGATTATATAACCTATAATCTTGTCTATCCTTGTCTATCTCCTTGTCGATACAAGGACAGATATAGCATCCAATCGGTAATACAGACGACTTTAGGATCCCCTTAACTCCGTTTAATTAATATCGTGAACATGGTTTTGAATTAGCAACGAAGAATAGTATATTATCATATTTCTGTGATAAAATTATTTTTTTTGTTGCTACGTCTATAATTATTATGTACGTTACTATGACGTATAATTATTATATAAGAAATATATATACTTTATATATAACTTTGTATAAGAAGTATTTCGATATACATATCAATTTATATCATATAAATGAAATATTCAATGACGGAACATAACAAACTCCAAAGCTTATTTTATTTAAAACATACATTTATAGTTTTATACTCATTCTGGCCCTGACATTCTAGCTAGCCCATATTCTTTATACGTGTAAAATGTATGATGAAAAAGCGAACCGTACGAAGACGCCGACGATGACGACAGTGACGTTTTTTAATGTAAATAATAGGGATTTTTTGCAATACCGTCTTTCAGATATACGGTAAACGCTAAATTAACGTTATTCATGTTTTTGGGTGAAAAGATGAAACTGGCGCACTTTTTCTTTTTTTTTCTATGCGTGCGCCAGTTTCATCTTTCCACTCGATAACATGAATAACGTGAATTTAGCGTTTACCGTATCTGAAAGACGGTATTGCAAAAACTCTCTATTTACATTTTGGATTTTGCATTGCAATGTCTCCACTCATAGGACATGTAGACGAAAAATTCAAACATTTTTATTATATAATTCGAACCTAAGCTATTGATTGAGCCTACCAGAATTTGATTGGTTTAGCGGTTATTGAGATTCGATAATGTAAGGCATTCTAAGGGTCTCTCAACCCGTTGGCTCGCGTATAGGTACATTTACATGGTCTGTGTCTCTATATGCGCGTACACTTGGCACATCACAATTACTTATACAAAAATAATGTGTATGTAAACAATCGGCAAACACGCTCCTATGATAATACGACTGGAGTATCGGGTGACCGGCAGGTGTCTCTCGCGTTGCGCGAACGAGTCTGCGACGTGCCTACGTGCCGAACGGCAGCGCGATCATGGCGGTGCTGCCACCGCCGCTGTCGCCTGATTGGCGCTAGGAGGGCGGGGAGCGGGTCGGAGGGCGATAATAGGCCAAATATGCACGTCTCTCGTGGAACCGAAATAGAATTTCAGGAGCGCCGTATATACGTAACTCCAGCCATGACGGCGGCAGACGGGGCCGCTACGTGTAAACAAACTCCGGCGGTGAAATTTACTTACGAATTCCGCCTGTCCGCCCGAACCTGCGATCTTATCGCGCATGAGATATCCGTGATTCGGAATCCGCGAGAGAATACATCATGGAAACAGGGCACTCCCTCCCTCCTCATTCAGAGCATGCATATTACATGATTGTTTATGGACGCCTCGACGACTCGGCGGATTTGAGCAGATTTGACTGAACTGAGGATTCTCGGTAACTGAAACCGAGAATCCTCGAGACTGAACTGGCGCTAAATTGGAATAAAGGAAAACGACAAGTCGACAGCAATGTAAATCCTAATAAGTTCTTGCGTATTATTACAAATGTAATATAAATACAAGTTATGAGAAAAATATCGGCAAATTTTAATAATTTTGAGTAAGTTTTATATCTTTGCCCTGCGATTTAATTCTTTGTCCGGCGTAACGCATCTTTAGAATTTATTTTTAATGTACTGACGATACGATATAAGTAATTATAATATCTATATTATGATTATATTGTAATAATTTACAGTATAATTATTGTACAAATACAAATGTTGTACATATATACGTTATATATAAAATTAATATACTATACACCTATAGGTATTTATATATATTATATAATAATTTTATATAATATATAAATATTATATAAATGATTTTATATAATATATGGTAAATATGCATATTAGGTCAAACCTCACCGATGGCCTTGACCTTGACATATGTTGTCAAGGTCACCCTTCTGAGTGACCTTCAGAAGGTTTTAGCTGGCGGTCATTGTTTATTAAAAAGTTATAAACAAAAAAGTTTGAAAAATATAGCAGTTATTTTGAATATTGAAAGGCATAAACAACCTTGACCTTGACATATGTTGTCAAGGTCACCCTTCTGAGTGACCTTCAGAAAGTTTTAGCTGGCGGTCATTGTTCATTAAAAAGTTATGAACAAAAAAAATTTGGTGGGAAAAATTATTTAAAGCAGTAAATTGTTGGTATATTGAAAGGAAAGTTATTTAAAGCAGAGAATAGAGAAGTATGTGCTTCAACTTACAAAGCACATACTTGTAAAGCGCGTCACTAACCTATAAGTTTTGTCAATAACCAACTATTATCTGCTTTAACAAAGCTTTAACATGCTTTTGCCATGATTAAAGCAGAGAATACTTGTATTTACACTTTCTAATACATAAAATTGTGTATATACTTTTCAATATACCAACTATTCTTTGCTTTAAATAACTTTCCTTTTAATATACCAACAATTCACTGCTTTAAATAATTTTTCCCACCAAATTTTTTTTGTTTATAACTTTTTAATAAACAATGACCGCCGGCTAAAAACTTCTGAAGGTCACTTAGGAGGGTGACCTTGACAACATATGTCAAGGTCAAGGTCATTGGTGAGGTTTGACCTAATATGCATATTTACCTAATATACTACATAGTTATAAATATATGAAAGTATATACAATATATTATACGTAAATCCTTAAGGAGATTGGCGCGTTTGATGAAATATAAAAAGTCCATAACACATACATAATACGAAAGTTAATTATATCAACAATATGTACATTTTCATTGACTTTTACCGTTCCGTTTTGAAGATACTTAATTTTAAATATATAGAATTTTACATTATAAATCTATGCAAAGCCTTATTTTGTAGATATTTTCTCTTAATTTGAGACATTTGCATATAAGACAGAAATTTAAAAAATTGTTATAATTACAATGTAAACATTTAAGTTTGTTCTGGTAAAGTTTCATCTAAATTGACCGTACAGTTTGAAAGAAATTTATATTTTTTGATGAAAAAAACATAAATATTTGACAAATTGATGACGCCGTGTATGGTTACGTGGCAACGTGCCATCAAATGAGCGTCTTATAACTTATTTTATTATTTTAAAAATATTTAATAACATAAAATTAACAATGATTATGCATAATGACATTAGCATTTTAGATAATGTTTTTATATTATTATTTCAATCGTTTTACACAATTTTAAGAATAAACTGTTTATTGACTAGCTCTAGCGCTACAACCTCCTTAAATGTCACAAAAGTATTTAATTTTTTTTATACGTTATTGTAAATCTTTATGATGTGCAACTTGTTTTTTTTTACACAATCTATACGTGCTGTCCAACGATACGTGTTGCGTTCTCCTCTTTTTTTTCGCTTGCCGCATTTCTCGCATTCCGCGCGAATAATATAACGTGTACGAATTTGTAAATTGGGTCGGTTTCGCTTAACTACACCTAATTGCCAACGCGCCAAAAATAGCCCACGATTTATCCGGAAGATCGCGTGGGCGGTATGTATCGGACACCATTCCGCGTGCATTCGCACATTCGTCATTTTTTCTGTGATCGCAACTCGGGTCAAGAGATTTCGAAATCCGCTCATTTTTCTCGATAAGGGTTGCGTTATTTATTGTGAACAAGAAATATTAATACGATATTGTAATTTCACGATCGAGGAGTTGGATGCGTGAGAGTATGAAGCCAAGAACTAGTATCTTATTTAAGGATAATTAAGGACATTCTTGTTGAAAGTGGTGTCAAGTAAACATGGTGTATAGCATAAATGAAAGATGAAAGAATAGAGATTATTTGTATTTATGGAGCTCTTATTATTTATGGATTATTTTTAGTTATGAATAAGAATTTGAATCTCACGCTTATTAGGATGTGGATATTAAAATGATTTGAACTAAAAATCGCAAGAAGTTTAAGAACCACGTTGACGATATTAATTAAGGGGAGGTTACCGTTCAGAGGCCCAAAAAATGCCTCAATTTCAGGAATTTTTTTTTGATATAAAATAAATACATTTGGAAAAAACTTTTCGCGGCTTTTGTTTGTACACAAATGAAGACTAATTTAGAATTTTTTTGGAAGAAAATAATTAAAAATGGCGGCTCCAGCTCTCAGTCCACGAAGCCGCACACGGCGTGGTTCTATGTGCGCGGAGCATTCCACAGCCTTTCCAGTTGATGTGAAACAAAAAAAACATAAGAATTATTAAAATAGATTAAATTTGGGGGGCCTTATCGTTTTCCGATTTTTAAAAAACCCCCGTATAACAAAATGGTGGCCGTTTGAAAAAAAAAACCTCTTTTTTCCCTGTTTTCTTTTTGCTTCAACGTTCGAAAAGAATTATTTGCAATCAATTTTTTGAAAAAAACGCTTCGTGAAGGCCCCCTAAATTAAATTTCCTTTCTTTTGCACCGTCATTTATTAAAATCTGTTCATCCGTTGAAGCTGTAGAGCGCTCCGCGCGCATAAACTCGCGGCTTCGTGTCATGGGAGCTGGAGCCGCCATTTTAAATTATTTTTGTATGAAAAAAATATGAACTACTCTTCATTTGTATTCAAATAAAAGCCGCAAAAAGTTTTTTTCAAATGTGTTCACCTTATATTAAAAAAAAA
The DNA here is from genome assembly GCA_035220615.1 of Leptothorax acervorum. Taxonomy (NCBI): domain Eukaryota; kingdom Metazoa; phylum Arthropoda; class Insecta; order Hymenoptera; family Formicidae; genus Leptothorax; species Leptothorax acervorum. The sequence goes on along the minus strand of JASTWQ010000270.1, from coordinate 152,416 downwards.
ATTCCTAAAATTTATGCATTTTTTGGGCCTCTGAACGGTAACCTCCCCTTAAACGGAGTTAGAAATATAGAAAATATTGTTTACGTCAATTATATAATTAAGAATTTATTAGATATTATAAGGAATCTTTTGGGATACTGTGAAATATGGCACGGTAAAATAGGTAAACCTCAGAGTTGGACGTTTACGCGTAATATATATAATAATAATCTACAAATATACATGTAAACTATGTTTAACGTGTCATGTAAACAATGAGTAATCCATGGATCATCCAACATTCATATTTTGTCAGGAACACCTACCGGTAATCTGTTTTTTTTTGCGATTTTGTTTTTCGTTACTATTATTTAGTTTGAGCATATTTTTTAGCATGCCATGAAAAATTGACAGATTAGATCAACGGTAAATAATAATATTTCTATATTAGTATTTTTTATATCACTGTACAGTTAATAAATAATTTATAACTTAAATGCATCCAATTTAACCTAATCTAAAACTATTTTTTTGCAATGCCTGTGGCGAAAGTTCGATTTTCGATTACTGTTTAGCGTGCGGAAAGTAGCTTATTTCTCAACGATTCAATGTATGTCTTACTTTACCGCACTAGTGTGTAAAAAACCTTTTTTTTTCACGATAATTTTTCTTTTTCGATTTTTGACTGACATAACAAACTTGAACGTAACAAAATTCACGCGAGACAAAACGTCAATTTGTTATAACTGTCATCATTCAAGAAGGATAAAATGGATAAAGAAAACGAGTGTCCAAGACCGTCCAAGCCGGTGGAACTCGTAGAAGCAGCTGGATCTGCCACAGAGAATTTACTACCGAAGAAATAGAAAGATAAATATATGAATATTTATGAAAAATGTATGGAATGGAGAGCAGCTAAAAATATAACCTTATTTTCGGAAAATGTCTTAATGACATATTTTGATGAATTGTCAAAAAGTGCGAAACCATCTTATTTGAATTTAATTTTAATTAATTTTTTAATTTTAAATCGAACTTTCGTGAGACATTACAAAAAATATTGTATGTGGCATGTGCGGAAGACAACGAATTACGAGTACGTCGCGTGTGAGGTTGCCGCATTCGCCTCAGCTTATGGTGCATTCACACTCGTCCTCGTGTGAATGCACCATAAGCTGAGGCGAATGCGGCAACTTCACGCGCGACATAATTTGTTGTTTTCTACACTTGCCACACAAAATACTATTTTTAGTAATGTTTATGAAAATATAATTAAAAAATCAATTAATTTATCAGTTAATGTTTGACTTTGACGTCGGTTTTCTGATTAATCATTCCAACGTTTAGAATGTGAACCTCATTTCGGTTTTCTTTTATTAATAGGGTGTAATTATTTTATTTTTATTTTTTTTAATGTGATTTTTTTTGGTGTTTTGTTATAATGTTCTGAAGAAGTAAATATGGTTTGAAACGTTAACTTTTTTTGTAACTTTTAAATTTTCAATAAACAATATTGTTTTTTAACATCTTAATTTATTGCTCGAAAACTGGCCGTCTATCACTTTTATGTTTACATTCTTGAGGTCACTAACATGCACGCACACACAGATATGCACGCACACAAGGTTACCAGGTAATCTAATACTTTTTCAGTAAGAAAAAAACAAAAAAATAGATTTTAAACAGTCCCAAAGGGTTTTGGACGCAAATTTATCTGCTTTTTTAAATCTTATGAAAAATACATTTATTTATTTAAGAAAAAAAAGTTGATACTGAAATAACCTTGAAAATCGTCATCCACGTAATTTTCAAGGTTACCATCATATATCCCACTCAAAACAAAACCCTTACAACTTTTATATTTAACATTTCTTCATACAACGCATATTTTAGAGATATCGAGGTAAAAACTGTTCAAATAAACATCCTGTATATAAATTATAATTAGCATGAATTGCAAATGTTAGATTGCTTGTGGATATATTTTTCTTTTGCGAAAATTTTTTCTGAACTTTTACGCTCACGTTTTTCCAAATCAAAAAGAGAAAAGTTTTTCTACTTTTTCTCAAACAACTCGTTACTTTGGAGAGACGATTTACTCGGCATTAATTTTTAATGTTAGACGGCGTTTAAAATAAAAATTTGAAAGAAATGCCAAAATGTACCAGATACAAGGCAGTATGTTAGTAAAATTGCAATATCTCCGGAAAGACACCGGAAAAGCTGTGAAACTCGGGGAGTAATTTCAAAACCTCGAGACTCGCGTCTCGAGCGAGGTGCGGTGCTCCGGATCGGTGAGTTGCGGGGATAAGAATCGCGTTTGCGGTCGCGACCGGTGTGTGCAGTGCACAGGGCCGCCGAACACGTGCACACGTCGCGTCGTCGTCGGGAAGAGAGAAGTGGAGAGAATAGAGTGGAAGCCGCCGTAAAATCGATCGTTCGTTCGCCGCGTTCTGTTACCGCGACGCATCTCTATGCGTCGCGCGTGACCCAGCGGCGCTCCGCCATGGCGGACGACCGGGACGACGCACCGACGGTTGTTCCGTTCCGAACCCGAAAAGCCGAACAGTACGCCCCGGGCTAAAATCCCCTCTTGCCTTCTTCCTCTCGGCCGTCCCTTCGCGACGCGATCCTCCCCCTCCTCTCGCGCGCGTCGGTTTCCGCGCGAATATTCGTCCCGAAGTCAGAGTTCGCTCTCTCGAACTTGGCCCGGATTTGTCGCGCGAAATCCGAGAGTGTAAAATTTTCTTTTAGTAGAAGCCGTTTTTATATTGTTTATTTGAACGTTTATTTATGTATACCCATTTTTGTATAACCAACTTATTTATGTATATTTACTGAGACCGAGTCACGATGTTCTCGGAGGAAATAGCGATATGTCGCGGATATCCTTGTATCTATTCTGGCTATAGTTGTATTTTTACCGTGTCGTTACATTTCCGAGAACGGTATCGTGAATGGACATACGGAACACGCGCGCGACGTAGCGTACACGCGGCGGCGTGTGAATCACCTTTAGGGTGATGCTGCGTCTCGGTTTTGAGCCCCGAGGGTAAGAAGAAACAAAATTACAGAATAGAAGGGTTGCGTCACGTGTGTAGCGTGAGACTTTCTTTTTTACAATTTATGCACATATATTTAATTAGTACTTCTACACTAGCCGTACTAATTTGAGCTATAAATTTTGAAAATTTCAAGATAAGATCTTATTCTTTAAATAATTTTAAAAATGATTCTCAAATAATTTTAATTTTCTTCTCACTGTGCGACTGTACAACGCAATATCTTGTAATGTGGGGTCTACAATTGCGAGTCGTAAGTCGTGAGTCATAAGAAATTGACCAATCACAATCGAATTTGAGAAGAATAATCGACTGTGATTGGTCAATTTCTTACGACTCACGACTTACGACTCGCATTGTAGACCCCGCATAATATCGAAAAAGAGAATTGCAAGATTCTTATTAAAAACTCTATGTAACCTTTTCAGTGAAAATGCAATCGAGAAGATTTTTTAGACATTTGTTTAATTACTTTAATATTTCATTAGACGTTTGTTTAATCACTTTAAGATTTTATTAGACATTTATTTAATCACTTTAATCACACACCATCGCGTTTATTAATTCATACGTGTCGTATTAAATCTGTAAAAAATTTTAATTGTCCGAAAATAATTCATTATTTTCTCCGCGCGTCCACCGATGGATGCTAAAAATAGGAGAGAATAATCGATAGGGAGGCGATAGCGACTAATTACCAATTCAAACGATCCCGTTACGAAGTCCGGTCGGCCATCGGCGACCGCCTACGAACGTGCATTCAATTCTCTCTCAACCCTTTCGTCCGGCTGATGGAGGGCGGGCGAACACAAAGCGCAACATGCGCAATTTTATTTACGTACGTCCCGTGCATACGTGCGTACGTGCGCGCGCGCTCACGCGCGTACAATCTCTTTTGGGATGAAGGGACGGGGACAAAGACCCGAAGAAAAGTGCTCTAGTGCGCGACGCACAATAGCAAATTCATTACCGGGGGACCAACCCTCTCGCCGTAGCTTCTCGTTAAACGGGATGCTGCGTTCGTTCCGTCCGAAAACTTTATTTTCACGCGTTAGTTCTGAATTGCATGCCACGTTGCGTAGAAATTGCAATATTGTTTCACTCAGCAGGTACTAGAAATATTTTTTTTGTTACGCCCTTACCGCCGGATTTCTGCTTGAAATCTCGTTGTTACTACGTTAGCCGTAACGTTACATTGTGCTAGAAGTAATTGGTAATATTTAACCCCCGATAATGACGTTGTAAATTTTATTATTTACGTTGTGATAATTGTTCGGAAATTTTATCTCAACGCGCTTTTGTTTTTAACTTTGCGCCGCAGTGTGTAAATTGTAATATTATTTTATCTTCTCGCACGCGATATCACATAAATTCTTTATTTTTCGATACCATGGAGATACTTTATTTTACTGCGTTATAAGTAGTGGACAAACATTCTTTCTCTCTTTTTTTTTCTTTCTTCTGTCTTCTTTCCTCTTTCTCCTCTCTTCTTTCCTATACAACTACGCTTTTTATTTACAGCGACACGAAATGCATATTACGACGTTCAAAGTTGAACAAAATTTATGTTGTCTGCCGAAATTTATGATTCTCTATAGTTTTATTCGGTGTGATGTAAAATTAGGGCTAACATGGCAAAATAAAATTTTCGAACTGTGAAAGCAAAAACCCTATGAGGTCTTAAGCATAAGATTTACATGGTACTTCCTGAAATTCATTGTGCATTAAGTTGACACGGTTGGACCTTCGTTACTCACACGTTGTGAGCGCTATTATTTGAATGTTTTATTATTCTAAAAGAGAATATTTCTTTGTGTATAACATTGCCCGGATGGGACACAAATATTTTGCGCAATGCGTTTACCTCCTAAAGATGAAAATGTGTCTCTTTTCTTCTGTAAATAAGGAGGTCGCTCGACATGGAATAAAAATTCATTCTAGGATCAAACTTTTATGAATTTTACTAGGAATTTCGCGGAATCGCGTCGCGGACAAAGAGCGTCTATAAGCTCGAAAACAAAGTTATCGAACCTACGATCTTTTGTCGCCATCGAAGTACGTAGAGTACTTTTGTAAGGTATGGCGACCTACTTCGGAGGGACAAGCTTAGTAGCGCAAGTATTTCTTACGGATATCTGGTTTCGCGATTTTCGACGAGTTCTCGCACGTGTTCGTAAACTCTGTCGCAACGGGTGCAACCACCACCAGGGAACGGGTTGTGCACCCTGCAGCGAGAGTGCACAACAGAGCGAGGTGCAAGGTGCATGCGAGCTCTGACCCAGATCGCGCGGTCGATATTCCCTGGCCCAGATCCGCTTCTTGAGACTAAATATTTTTTCCACGCAAACCCGGCGAGGACGATGACGACGACGATTAATCGTCGAAATTTTTTTATTCGTGAACTCTTCGCTAGGTGTGGCCGGACATAGGATTCTGTAATTATCATATTTTCCACATTTACAGAAAGTCTCCGTACAATTCCTCGAACGCTATTTTAGACCACGTTGACAAAATCGAAATGAGACCGTGATCGTCTCATTCGTGAGAATTCGCAAACGCGTACGAATAATGTCACGCGATAACATTTTGATTACGATAATTGCGATCAAACAGCATTCTTTTCTTTGTCACTTAAGGTGCAGCGATATTATCCAAGTAATATACGTGGTGATACAAATACTATCCGATAAAAATGTCGTGCACTTCTCGTCAAATATTATTATTGCGGATGAATTAAAAACACGATGCTCGGTGTCCGATAGATGACGATAAGGACGAGATGACGACGACGCCAACGACGATGGCGACGACGACGGCGAGTCGCCTCGGCGGCGGCGTTCGTCACTTCGCGCGTCGTTCGGCGAGGTCATGGTCAGGCAGCGTGCTGAAACCGAGAGTCAACAAACTCTGGCGGCGGCGGCTCGCTGGCGAACGAACGAGCGAGCAAGCGAGCGACCAGCCAGTCAGCCAGCTATCCGACCGGACAGTTAACCAACCCACCAAACGTAACCCCGACCACAGAGGCTGGTTCCTCGGCCGAGTCAGTAGCGGATTTTGCTCCTGCCTCTCTATCCCTCCTGTTCCCTTCTCTCCCCTTCCCGTCCCCCGGTACGTCCATCTAAAAATAATTCGCGATCATTATTTATAGCTCGCCTCTCTTGCGTGACGCTGTGACGCTTCCTCGCGACAGGTTCACGATCGACGTCAACGAACCGCGACGATTCCCGAAAGTCCAGGATCTCTGACAGCTGATTCTTGTTTTAAATTTTTGTCGATCGATGATGCACTTAAAAGTATTGGCTTAATTCTTATGCCCAATTGCGCGAAATATTTTTATATGTAATATAAACCATTTTTTCTTTGATAATTATGTTTATTCGATGTATATGTAGTACATATCTATTTAAAATAATTGCGATATGGCTGCTTTTTATGGGATTTTTATTATGTATGTTCAAGTCTCTGATTCTTATATAGGATTTGCGTTTGCATATAACTTTGATACAAAATAACTGAAGATAAGAACAAGTTGGATTAATTTATTATCAGTCTGAAATGTAAAAAGTACATCATAATAACCAAAATATACAGATGTATCATAATGATTGCACAAATACGGCTCTGTTATGTTGGAATTTCTTGGACATTAGGAATAAAATTATTCCGATGGTGAAATATTTTTAGAAGTGTATTAAGTGTATTTATTTTATCGATTTTCATAATCCAATTATATTACTTATTTATATTTAATTATTTAATTATATTATAATCAAATGATATTATATTATTTATTTAAAAGCCTCTTTTAATAACCGGCAGTCAACGAAGTTAAACGAGGTTAAGGTTGAAATCGATGACGTTTGCTCATCATCTTAAGGTCAGGTTTCTCGTCACCAGTATTGATGACGAATATTAAGTATAAAAGGGTTAGAGGTATCTCGTAATATCTTATCAATTATCATCATGTATTTGACGTCATTTATATATTATTGCATTTCATATCTGAAGTTAGTCACTTCCAGATCGCACAGGTTGTGCCATATCTAGATATTTGTTCATCGTGATTCACAATTGTGTCTGACAACTGTAAACGTCCATGCAACATGTTTTAGAAAATTAAACATATGGTTAAAAGATAAGTGACGGGTAAACGACAGATTGTATACGGTATTAAATACTATTCGAGAAAATAAACGAGATTTCGAACTTTTTAAACAGTAGGCATGATGCGCGAGTACTGAAGTATGACGCGTTTGCTCCGGAAAATGATTAACTTCAGACGCGAGGGTATAAACGACGCGGAGTGTTCACGCGTAACTAAGTCGAAGCTGGACGAACGAGGAGTTTATCGACATGGTAACTCGTGACGTCGTCGTCGTCGTCGACGTCGACGTCGACGACGACGGCAGCGGTGGCAGCGACGGCGACGGCGGCACTGCTCGGGACTCGTCCGCGTCTGCGACTCGTGACGTCAACGAGCCATGAGCCGGACAGCGAATCGTAGCGCTCCACGTCATCGCGTGCCTCCGCTGGCGCGCGTTTGCTCGGCTTCCTCAGCTTCGTATCTCGCGCGCGGCAGAGACAGCGGCGAGTCACGTGACGTCACGGCACGAAGTCTGGGGACGGTGCTGCGCGCGCGGAGGTGAACGACCTCGCGGACCGAGTTCAATACACCACGACGACTATACAGAGAGAAAGAGAGAGAGAGAAAGAGGAAGAGAGAAAGAGAGAGAGAGGGAGAAAGAAAGAGAGAGAAAGAGAGTGATATGGGCCGCAAGAGTCCACGACGACGAGTTCCTGCGTCGTCGTTTGCAATGTTTCGCTTCTGCCTTCCTTCCCGTGGAAGGAAGGAGCCCTCCTCCGCCGCGTTCTCCCTCCATTTTCCTTCGCCTCCTCCTCTTCCTTTTCGCGTTACATACGCGAAGCGTGGCGGCCCGCGGTAGCAATCGAGGTGAGATCACTTTAAAGTTTAAACAGATTTCCTCGCAAAAGCTATTGAAGATTTGCACAAATTACAAAATTTATGTTAGGAAAGCTATGTACGAGCGTATTTTCCACAATTATTATTCTTTAAAATAAAAAGCGTATTGCATACTGTTTAAAATTTGATAGGTTTTTTATTCAACATATTTTTGGGAAGGTTGATATTGCTCAGTTTTTAGTAACTGTATATTTTTAAACTAATTCGACTAATGAGTTTTTCTATTATTTTTTACTAAGTTTTTTTTATTTATATATCTATTAATTTCTACACACACACACACACGCACGCACACACACACACACACACACACACACACACACACACACACACACACACACACAAATATATTAATAATAATATTTAATGTATGTTTTACCATGCATATAGCGACATTACAAACGTTTCGAAAACATCGTTAAGTAATTTGATAACGTTATCATTTGACGACGCCAAATTAATACGGACTGATAATTCGATAATCCATTTTATTACGCACATTGATATATGATCGTGCTTGTTTAAAGTGTCTAAAATTTCATTACATACGATCTCACACGAGTGCGGATTTCTCCCACGGGATATTTGGGACGGTAATTCGGTTTGCAGTTCCTACGGCGTTTAATCGATCTGCTTTTATTTCGGTGCACCTCGTTTCAATTGGTCTGTTTTTCTGCATTTAGCCGAGGAAGTTAAAATTAGTCGACGCGACGCAGCATTACATGTGGAAGTCACTGACTTCCAGCGATGAACTGGGCTTTCTTCGGTTCGGCGTAAAAAAAATTTGTTCCGCGCCGCAACACGAATAGCGCAGAATATTACGTATCGTAAACAGTTATATCTACTAATCTACTTGATTTACCAAACTAATCAACTCTGAATGTTAATCCGTTAAAAGCCATAATTATAAAAAATTAATTAAACAACAACCGATTTTAATACTTTTTTTGAAAGTTACACATTTCAATATTAGATAAGGAAGATTATTTAAAGATTATTTTTTAAGGTCGCGCCTTTTATGTACAATGAAAAAATTTATCTTGAAAAGGAGAGACACAAAATGTTTAGTAGGATAAAAGAATGCCATAAATGATTAAATATAGACGTTGATATAGCACCACGCTATTATATTATATACCTATATTATATCCATTATACATATATAGTATATCTATCTGGAACGATGTTCCATCAAAGCTTTGGTCCCAAGAATACTAAAGCGAGCCGTGGTAATGGTAATTTAAAGATCGCAAGCTATGTGGAAAGGATATTTAACTAATAATGTTTTACAAATCTGTCATCGCAACAATCATTTATTATGAACTTCATAATGTTTTGCACGCGAGTGCATCTGGCCGAAGCCCCGCTGCGCGATTTATACGCGATCGTTTCTTAACGGATGACGTGAAAGCATGCTGTTGGCGCGAGTCGCGCGAGGTAAGGTGCACCTTGCAAAGCGAGGTGCGTGCCGCCGCCGCCGCCGCCGCGACCACGTGGCTTTGGCATCTGATAAGGTCAGCGGAAACCCACCTCGTAGGCCAAGTTTGCTCGACACTCGACTCTTTTTAGGTTATCGATACAAACTCCTGTAATCGCACTTCATTCCCGCGAAGGTGAGTTTGCAGACTCGCCTTCTTCTTTTGTCTTTCGTGTCAAGCATGAGGCAGTATTGAATCATACAAATAATTTTATGGGGGGATATAGGGGTACAAAGAGGGGCACGTCTTTTATAAATATCATATTGTATACAACTTGCCCATAATCTCGAAGACTTAAAATAGCGAGTTATTTTGTAACCTATTTTTGTTTTAAAATCTGAAAGAGGAAAACTACGCTTAAAATATCAGGAGCAACCGCATTGTGCGTAAGTTTTACTCGTTACCAAGAATAAATTAAAAATATCACCACACGCGTACTTATCTAAGGTCAAGCGTTTATCGATAGGCGGTAGTGGCTCGCGCCTCGAGTCACTGTTTTTTAAAATTGCTGTTATTTCATTCGTTTCCTGTAGGCAGTTATATCTTTAGTGTGATGTCCATGCAGTGCTCGGTAATAACGCACGACAAGCCGCGTGACAAAAGCACGCATTTTATTGGAAATGTTCGAAGATGCGTGTTATCACGTGTCACGATTTGTTTCAACGCATGCACAAAAATCGAGACTTAATCTGAGATTTTATCAATGAGTTTCTGTTTGAGGAATTAAGACGGCCTGATCTTTCTTTCTGCTATCAATGATTTAAGGTCGAAGTTTCATGGCAGACAGATTTCGATCTCCGTTCCCGTGACGCGATCGCGGAGTATCGTGGACATCGTGGCCGACTTCTATCGATTCGGCTGAAAGTAACAGCGTTTTCCGCGCGTAAAAGTGAGTTGGCGAGCGAACGACTATTCTCGTATTGGCGATGTTTCAAGGGCAACACGCGACAAATAGGGTAAGCCGTTTAACATCTTGAGCATACGTCATAAACATTACTTAAGGATGTTTGGGCTGTACAATACCTACCAGCAAAAAGTGATTAAAATTTAAAAACTGCAGATTTCTTAGGTTTATATTGTCTGAAATATAAAATAAATAAATTTACATAAGAAGTTCAACTATCGTAAAATAACATGATTCTTAACGTTTTCAAGAAAGGGAATATTTATAATTAGGTAATATTTTTTGTAATCAACGACAAAAAATTTTGATCTTGAAAACGCCCTGAAACCAACTGCAAAAAAACGAAAAAAATGAATAATTTATAAGATTATTTTCGGTTGCTATAGGTATTGAATAATTTGAATATACATTTGATATAAAAGTAATAAGTATATATATTAAATTAATAATTTTAAAACAAAATATAAACCTGAAATATACCTTTTAATGCCAGCTTTAAATAACAACACCGCATTATTTTCTACGTTGGCATTACTGCCTGTCACCTCTGCACGAAAAGTATAAATATAAGTGCTTTGAATCTTTTAAAATGCCGAAAAATGATAAATATCGTTGGAAAGGAAAATAGGCTAGGGGAAATTATGTGCAAGAAGCGAGTAAAACAAAGCAAAAACTGTTTGCATCGCCAAAAATTAAAAAGTGCCGACGTCTATAACCGTTATTCAATAATAATGCAGCGTACTGACCATATTTTGCTAGAGTTTTAGGTAAATAACTTTTAAACGAGTAATGTCCGTTTCTACCAACGTCGGTTAACTTTAACCTTAGGTTAACTCACTAGGGGTATTCAAATAAGTTAGAGTTTAACGGTTTGACAGGTTATGTCGGGTTAAAAAGTTAATTCTTTGTAGGTTAGAAAAAGACGAAGAGTGAGTTTAACCCGACATAACCTGTACATAACCTGTCAAACTGTTAAACTCAATTTACTTGAATACCCCTACTTTTTGTCTCTTTCTAACTCTGCCCTTCTTATGCGCGTTTTTACCAACGTCGGTTAACTTTAACTTTGGGTTAACTCACTCTTTGTCTCTTTCTAAGGGCGACAGTTGAAGAAAGACAAAGAGTGAGTTAACCTAAGGTTAAAGTTAACCGACGTTGGTAGAAACGGGCATAAGTGGATCCAAATAAACTTTTGTACGAATATTTATTAGAGTTTTATTAGCATATGTAAAAAATTTGATTTAATTTGTAATGCTACTTTCTCATTAAATTATAAGAATGAGAAGAAAATTCATACGTCAACAAACTTTCGATTAAAATATCGCAGGAACTAAAGCCGTAATAAAAATTTAACGACATTTTTTAAATATAATGTCGATACATGCTTTCGATTGCGACCAGTCCGATTAAGATTGGTGCAGCCAATCCCGAGATATGATAAGGATCAATGCAAACCAAAAAATCAAATAACTTTTAAACCAATAAGAGAATTGTGCTCAAATTTTACACAGATACTCAGACGTAATAATAGACGTAATAACAATCTATGAAAATTTTAGATTTTTGGTAATGCTTTGAGATGTGACACATACATCCTTGAACTTTCGTTAACGATAATATTTCTAATATCTTAAAAAAAAAAAAAAAGAGGAACTGTAGGCTTCGCGATTTCTAACGAATTGCCACATTCAGTTTTAACGGAATCTCCACTCAAATCTATAGCGATATCTAAAAAGCATACATATTTTAGATTTTGGGGAATATAGTTTTTACTTAGAAATATACATGGTATTATATATACTTTTTAAAAAGGTAAAGGCCTTTTAATGTCGTGACACGTGAACAATGTTTTCTTAAAAGGTAGTTTTTTATCTAGCTCTACTGCTGTTCTGGTTTTCGCAAAGATGTGTAAATTCGTTGGCAAATTAACGAAATAAAGTCGTCAGAAGGTATCGCGAGATTCTTGGTGTATACATACAGTTGCTCGCATTAATATTCGGACACCATAATTTTGAAGAAATTAATATTTTTTAAACACAGTTTTTGTTGGAATAAAGATTTTATGGTTTTTTAAATAAAATAAACACTCAATATAGTCGTCATAAACGTAAATTTTATTTATTTAATACAGTTTTAAACATATTAAACAGTAAATGAGATTATGCTTAATTCTGATGTAAAAATATTCGGACATTCAACAAAACACAATGATATAAATATATTAACGAAATAATAATAATTTAGTATTTTGTTGAATAACCTTTTTGTTTAATAACATGCTGTAAACGTTTGGACATGTTAGAAATAATTTTTGTTAAATAATCAGGTGTACGCCTCCATTTCTCTTGTAATGGTAATTTCAGTTCTTCTATTTTATAGGTGTAGTCCGAATATTACGCGATTCAATAAATCACACAAATCTATAGGATTTATTTTTATCTAAAATTCCGTCAATGAAAACCAATTCGCCTAATTCTCTTATAGTCGAAATACAACCCCAAATCAGTAAACTTCCGCCACCGTGTTTCATGGTTGGTCTCAAATTTTTTTACTTTTAATTCTTCGTTTACTTTACGCCATATATCATTTTCCGTCCATCAGATCCAAAAATGTTAAAGAATCTTGTCCATTTTGGTATAGGTTTTGTTATATTAGAATTATCAGACGAAGAAACTTAACTTCTTATCTTCTTAAGCGATTTGTAGCTTCCGGCAGCCTTTTTAGCAACAAATATCACATTTTCCATAGTCTATTATACCGTACCTATCGATTAATATGCGACTCATAACTGGACGCGAGGGGTCCAAAATGGGCAAGGTTCTTTGCTTTCATCGGCGGATTTCTTAAACATTATTCCGCCAGGCTTGCTTTTTAGAAATAAGCTCCTTGCCGAGAAAATTAATCTTAATTCTTTCGATTTGCCTCATTTATAGTTATAATGGTTATAGCCATATAATGAGTATTTATTTCATTTTATTAAAAAATCATGAAATTTTTATTCCAGCGAAAACTATCTTTAAAAAGTAATAATTTCTCAAAAATTATGGTGTCCGAATATTAATGCGAGTAACTGTAAATAAACAAGCGACTATAACGCGCGGCGGTGTTAGTTAAAAATAATTTAATTCCGTCGCGAAACACTGCCGACGGCTAAAGCCGAAAAAAGGGGGAAGCGAGAGATTGCAATCTCCGCGTGTGTGTATTTTGGTAACGAAGCCCTCGTCCGTGGAATTTCCATCTTTTCTTTCTTGAAACGCGAACACGTTTAATTCTCTGGCAGTGCTTTTAAGCGCCGCTTAAATCTTTAAAAGATTTAATCTTTTTCAGTGCGAGAACACGGGTTACATGAATAGATCTGCATTTATGTTTAAACATATTTACGATACCGCACGTTTTTTCATCCTTATAAAATATTTCTGTTATCAAATTTTTTTATGTGAATAAAAGGAGAAGTTAGCAGTAACATATGAATTTATTTTGAATGTTGAGGCAGGTCAATCGTATCCGCGGTTTTTAGACACGGTTCAGAAAAAGTAGCGAGAAATAATTCTTCTAAAAATACTGAAAATATATAGAAGTTTAAGAAAGTGTAAAAAAATATTTTTATTTCGTATGTACCTACCTACGTAAAAAATAAGTTTTTATAAAATAGCATGGTATTTTTCTATAAAAATAATATTTCTGTTTTATATATTTTTTTCTGTTTGCACATAAATTCTGCATTAATTAAATACGATCGGAATTAAATTACGCGGGATAAATCTCTGTCGCAATAACAGATCGCGTTAGCGAGCGTGTATTTACGTATGGCGTTTATTAATTCTTTGTGTATAACGTTCATGACGTAACGTTTAAATACCGTTCTTTGTTAATCGGCTCGACGTCGTTCAGTGTGTGAGACAGGTGAATTTTTTCCGCCTGGCGTAATCACACGTTCACACGTGTAAAGTTCGTTACGTGTCGCACGTGCTATTTATAAAGGATTAGTGAAGTAAGTTCGGAACGAAATAATTGCGCGCGTTCGCGCGCTCGCGTTTTTACATAATTAACCTTCGCAGCGTTATTTACCGCGCGCTCGTGCCGCGGTATATTGCACTCCCCCCCCCCCCCCCCCCTCCACGCTCACGCGCGATAACCGGCTGCTCGCCCGGATAACGGGTCCTTACGCAGCCGCCGCATTAATTCATCGCTGGGCTATGAATCGCCGGCCATATCCTGACAGTCGATTTCCTTTGCTCGAGCGTCGAAAGCTGTATTATCCTCTCTCGCAATAATCGGAGTAATCGATTTCAATCAGGGATTTTCCGTTGATTTATCTTTTTTTCTACACATTTCACGCTATTATCTTGCACTTAATTTTATCACGCATCACCAGGATTCTCCGCACAAGTTTCGGTATGTGCGAACTTTATACCTTGCGCGTGACATATGTATTTTCAGTAAAAAAAAATAAAATTAACTGAACGTGTATAAATATTTGAACAGGGGAGAAGTGAATACATTTGAATACTAGGGCACATTTAAATAATTTAAATACCCTACATCGCAATAGAAAGTTTTTGGTGTCCGTTGGTTTTTTCGCAGATGCATTAATGACAATTTTTACGAACGCGAAAATGAACGATAGCTTTCTATTGCGATGCGAGATATTTTCATAAATTGCTCAAATCTATAACTGTGATCGAACGTTGAAATAACTGTATATCAAGGATTTATATAAAAAATGTATATATTTCTGAATTGGTAGCGCCGATCGAAGAAAGAATGATTCCTCGTGAAAAAATAAACCGGGTATGCAGAATAAAATTTTTTATCCTACGTTATTTCTTTTTTAACGAGAAATCGTTTCCTTCTTACA
Source organism: Leptothorax acervorum (assembly GCA_035220615.1). Taxonomy (NCBI): domain Eukaryota; kingdom Metazoa; phylum Arthropoda; class Insecta; order Hymenoptera; family Formicidae; genus Leptothorax; species Leptothorax acervorum. The sequence goes on along the minus strand of JASTWQ010000270.1, from coordinate 137,154 downwards.
ATTAGTTTGGCAATATCGTCGGAAGAAACTTTGAGAGTCACTGCGGTCTGGCGAGTTTCTTCGGCGCTGCGTCGCGCAACAAGAGAAACGAAACCGGAAACTACCGTCGTGTATATTTTGGTAACGAAGGTTCCGGTAACGGCAAGGGTGGCAGGGAGGGCCGAGGAAGGAGCTGATTCCTCGAGTCGCCGCAAAATTCCGGAGCCGACGGTTCCTATACCGGCCGCTGCAGGGGTGGAATTCGATAGTATATACGGTTGCGAGAGAGGCGCAGACCGCCGTGTATGTGTCAGACGTATAATCAGACGATTTTGCTCTCGTAATAATAGGTCTGAATTCCGAGTAAACCGATTCGCCGCCGATACCTTCTCCTACGTGTTCTATATATGTAACCTATGGGAAATTTCAAACGCTTACAAAAAGAAGCGCTCGCACAATTTCGTCGACAGCTCCAATCGCAGCTCAGCAATCACTTTTCTTCTTTTGCTTTTCCGAATCTTGACCGCGGCAGGTCGAATCGGAGACGCTTAGCTTCGTTGGCTTTCATGTTAGACGAGAATCAAACGTTTCAGAACCGTAGAATATATATGTATATTTATACGTAGATTATTTTTAACTATTATGATGATTTAGAGCCGCCATGCAAGTTTGATTATTATCGATCTGAGCTATCCAACTGAATATTGTGGTAGGTACTGTAATATTATGATATGTATGTCATGTGATATGTAGGTACATTCAATGAATATCAAAGCATGATTAAAAGTATATAGGATATATCCTGTGCTAAAGAGTATAAAAATAATTCTAATGTCAATTATTCAAAGTTAAGTATAAACTATTAACACATTCGCAACCGCTGACGTAATTTTACTAATTTTACGTCATTTTAAGATCTATAATTAGTTGCCGCTGACGTAATTTTACGTAATTTTATATTTATAAGAAGGCAGATTACTTTATGATTCGTATTGTATGATTATTGCTGTTATCTAATAATGAATTGATTTCAAGCTCATCAAAATGAGCATTTGAATGGAATTAAAAATAGTTTTGATCTGAAAATGGAACAAATTTTCTCGCAGTTTCCAGTCGCGCGCAAATCTCCCAGGAAGAACTTTTATATAATTACTTTTTTCAGTTTTCAAAATTAAATTTGCTTAAGGATGTTCTGAAGGTACCGGTTCAACCAAAAGTCATGGAAATATTAAAAACACCGATATTAATTCTCCAGAGATTTAAAGACCAAAAAAATGTTACGGCAAGTCTAAAATAGAATGTAAAAGACGTATATTTAGTGACTGTAAATAACTGTTACTACTAGATAGAACCCTTTATTCTGCCCTTTTTGCGGGGTACAGACTGTTACTACTATTTTTTTCTTAAAGAAAATCTTGAAAATTTTTTGTAAATCGTTTCAAATTTTGTTGCCATATTTTTGTTTGTTGTTGATCTACTTGTGTGTAAAATATCATTGGTAGCATTTTTTAATGTTTTGGTAATTATTTAGAAAAACTTATACAGCTCGGATGATCTTGACCTTGACATATGTTGTCAAGGACATGATTCTGAGTAACTTTTCCTTATAACTTAATCGGCGGTCTCGTATAGTTCTTAAGATATACTTATATAAATATTAGAAACGTATGTGCACTTATAATGCATATATTGTGTTTTAAAGTCAATCTAAATGCTAATCTAAAATATATACATTGCAAAGTACATGCGTGGATACAGTGGGTTTCGCCCCCCCCCCCCTACGGAGGGCTCCACCTCCAAAAAAACTAACCTAATCCAAACCAATTGCTGTGTGGATGGAAAAGTATATGCATGGTTGCAGTGGGTTCCGCCCTCCTGGGGGGGGGGGGGGGGGGGGGTTCATCTCCAAAAAAGATTAACCTAACCCAAACCAATTGTTGTGTGGGTGGAAAAGTATATGCGTGTTTGCAGTGGGTTCCGCCCCCCTGCGGCGGGCTCTATCTAAATACAGCAGGTTTTCCCCCCCCAGCGGGGTGGGGGCCTCCACCTTCAAGAAACTAACCTAACCCAAACCAATTGTATGAGTGAATCACACATACAACAATTGGTTTGGGTTAGGTTAGTTCAACGCATAAACTTTTCCACCCACACAACAATTGGTTTTGGTTAGGTTAGTTTTTTTGGAGGTGAAGCCCCTGCAGGGGGGCGGAACCCACTGCAACCACGCATATACTTTTCGACCCACACAACAATTGGTTTGGGTTAAAATTACTTCCTTTAGCCTAACACAAACTGTCAAATTCCTCAAACTTTATTTGTTTATAACTTTTTAATAAACAATAACCGCCGATTAAGTTATAAGGAAAAGTCACTCAGAATCATGTCCTTGACAACATATGTCAAGGTCAAAGTCATCCGAGCTGTGTAAGTTTTTTTAAATAATTACCCATTTGTAAATTTAGAAGGTTAAAGATACTTTTATGTGAATTTTTTTGTAAAAATTATTTCTGTAAAATTAATTTTTTTATACGTTAAGTTATACCCGGTATAAGCGAGCACATGTTATTTTTTTATATTAAAAGACTAAGATTTTTTAAATCGGCATGTAAGCTATTCTCGTGGCACTTTATCTCGACGTGTCGCATCGCATCGCATCACATCGCATCGCATTGCATCGTGAAGAGGGTAAACGCGCATCGGGCGGTGGCTCGGCGACGAGTGTCGCGGCGCGCTGCTCTAAAACAGGGCCGCTACGCATGCGCGCTTCCTCCTCGCTCCACTGTGTGACGGAGGGAAGGGGGAGCTGCCTCCTAATCCCAACTTGCCCTACGTGCCAACCAGGCGCGTCAGTCGCGCGAGAGCCTTCGACGTGTGGAGGTGTCTCCCCGCGCTCCGCGTGCGTTACTGCCGCTCTCTCTTTTTCTCTTTCTCTCACACACATACACGCTCTCCCCCCCGTCTCTCTCCCCTCCGAACCCGCGCGACGACGCATCACTGCCACTAGGATAATAATAATTGCACGATTTACTGCCGGAGTTCCTGGGTGCCAAGGCGCGCGCGTAAATCGCGATCGCGATCGCGTGATAAACCGCGAAGAATTTGGTTGTATCGGAGTGCACTTCACGCCGCGACGCGGCGAGGTGGACGTTCCGCGAGTGCGCCCGTTCCGAGTACTCGGTCGCGCGTGCTTGTGGTGCTTCGCGGTGTGTCTGTTCGTGTTCTTTTCTGTGTTCAAACGCTATTGTATGATATATAAATATACCCTGCCGGAGGCGCGCGCTCAAGCAACCCGCGCAAGCTAACTAATCCCGACGAGTGTCGTCGGGGCCCATGAGGCGTTGCTGAACGCCTCTCAACGTCGCGTCGGGGGAGGAAGGTGGAGAAGACTGCAACAACTGTAAGGACGAGATCGAGAGGAGAACGGAGAACGGAGAAGCGGGAGGAGGCGTGTGTGGATATATTATCGCATCGGAGCGTATATCGGAAAGAGGAGAGGCGACCGATATTCGACGACGGCGCGTCGTGATTTAAACCGCTACCGCCGTCGCATCCGCCGTCGCCGCTGGGAGATTTAAATGGTGAGTGTTGCGTGAAGTCAGCGGCGCGTCGCGTCGCGTCGATCGTGAGTTTACGCTGGCTGGCTGGTTGGCCGGCCGTGCAAGATCGTCACTCTCTTGACGCGTTTTTTTTACTATGCCTATCGTGAAGATCGGGCTATACCCGATCTTTAACCCTGCGCTTCTCGTGGCCCTTGCCACCTACGCTCTTCCCTTTCTCCTCCTCTTCTTGCTCCCTTCTTTCGAATAGGAGCGGAGCCGCGCGCGCGAATTTTTGGCCAGTGCTCCGATCGATGCCTCGGGGACGACGCTTTCGTGTACCGCCCTCGGCTCGCCGCTCGTCCTTTGACCCTTTTGCCGTGCAAGCGGCATGCGCGCAGGGCGCAACTCTACGGAGGGCTTGCTCGCCCGTTCGTTCACCGCCACCGGAGAGAGCCCCGCTGCCGAAATATCCTCCTTCCTATAACAATCTTCCTACTTTCTCGTCGTTTCACATTTGAGGGCACAACGATAGAGAGCTATGCATCACGTCGCAGCTATGTCGCGCTAGCTCAAAAACGAAAGTGACACTTTTTTGTGCGACGCGTCAAGAGATTTAATAACCGTGAGATATAAATGTTTTTTCGATACATTTCACACGAGTGTCACCCACACGGACTTGCCTGTGAGCGTACTTGTGTCTCGGCGAGTGAAAATTACACGTGCTTTAACTGAATCCAAAAATTCAAGTTGAGCGTCGAATTGAGCGGAGGTCATATCTACATAAAAAAAACGGCTATAAAGCGGATGAAATTTTTAATAGGCTCAATCGAGAGAGATTGCTTGTGGTCACATTATATAATAAAAGTGTTTTTATCCTTTTTTCACATCGAATATTAAGGGAGATTTTTTAATTTTTACTTACCGAATCCACACTTGGAAGTTGAATACGCGAAATCTAACCGTTTTTTTTCTATTAAATTTCCAAATTTAACAAACTTTTGAATCTTAAAATATATTTTGAGGTTTCAATATTAAATGTTAATATACATATTGTTTAATGTAATGGATTTTTAATATTTTAAAGATGCTGAAATAAATTAGTTTTTTGACAATACTTTTATATTATATAGAAAATGGTTTTCCCTTAATAAGAGGAGTGTCCTCGGATCATGCGAACTCGTAATCGCAATCGTAGTGAGGAGGAGGCGAGTGCAATGCACATGACGTTTTCGCGTGGAAGCCGCACTTCCGGCCATTATGCTCTCTCATGGCCTTGATGAGGCCTTGCTCTAAATAGCAAATAAAAGCCGAAGCGCCGAAGCCGCGGATCGAAATGCGACTCTAAACCTTGGCATTTGTGTGTTAGACCCGTTAAATTCTTTGCACCTTTTATCGTTATCGCGGTAAATCGAGCAGAAAGTAATGTTCACGTGCGAACGGAGGATGCCTTTAAAAATTTTACGTGTAATTATTGCGAAAAGGTTTAACCGATCACTTTGATTTTCATATATAATAGATATAGTTCTGAATTATGTACACTTTGAATCACGCTGCGGACTCTTCTGATTACTGAGATACGACACTTTAAAGTATTGAACTTTTATTCCTGCAGATTATATTTAGCCTGCGTTCGTTTATTCCCATTGTCAGCTATTGGGAAAATAAAATCTATAATACACGACGAACGCAGGCTCAGTATTTCGTACTGTATGTTATTCGTTCTTCTTTGTTAACGTTTTTTGTTTGTCTACGTTACTTCTTTTGTCTTAAAAAAAGTTAGACATCGCTTCGTGTGGAAAGTTGGAAACCCATGTGGAACCGCACAACGATAGACCTTGTTTCGTCCTGTAAGGGGGATGGGGGTGAGATGGGGTGAATCTCGATTTGCGTAGAAAGTTGGAAATCCATGTGGAACTGTACAATTATAGACTCTTTGAATGTAAAACAAAGTGTTTTATTATTTGCATATTTACGAGGTCTATAATTGTACAATTCCACATGGGTTTCCAACTTTCCACGCAAAACGAGGTTCACCCCATCTCATCCCCATTCCCCTGCTTACAGGACGAAACGAGAGGTCTATCGTTGTACGGTTCCACATGGGTTTCTAATTGTTCACATGAAACGAAGTCCAACTTTTTTTTATAATAACCGAGCGATGGAAAAGGTCAATAACCTTGACTTTCTTAGAGGTCTATTTATCTACATTACGCTTAAAATATGTTATTTTTAAGTTTAAAAAGTAGAAAATTTTGAAATGATATATCTTGGAAACCATCAGAAGAGTCCGTAGCATGATTCAAAGTGTACGTGATTCAGGACCGAGTTCAGGACTTTATCGACTATAATATATGTGAAAATCAAAGTGTGAGGTTTAACCTTTTCGCAATAATTACCGTCTTGGATAAAAAGGGACGTTTCAAAATGTCTTGATAATAAAAGCGTACGTTAGTATCACTGACCTTTCTACCGGAAGGGCCAAAGGTGACGGAAATCGGAGGTAGAGAAGTGACGATGCCGTTAACCCTTCGTAGTCACTGCGGGTCAAAACGACCTAGCTTTCAAATTTTGAGCTAAATATAAAAAACACATTATTTTAAAACACATTATTTTCTGATAAATCCACATTTTTTCCACTCCAAAGTCGGGCCTCTTCATAAAACGGAATGAATACCTTTTTTTTTCAACATGTTGCCATTTGATTTCTCACAAAACCGCAGTTGTTTTATATTCTAGAATGTTCAAGGTATGTTCCAGAATTATTTGAACCCGATCGGACCGATACCATTGAAATGACAACCATTTTAAAAATCGACTGGGTCGATACGACTCAGTGTTACTACCGCGGGATTCTAGATAAGTGTGACTACGAAGGGTTAATTATCGTGATTCGCGTTTGAATAAATGCAACAAGTCGCGCAAGTGTCACGGGTTCTCGATAATAATACGAAAAGGTCGAAGACTGCTGATACGTCATAACCGTCAGCTGGTTGGTGCATTTTAAAAAACTGGGTCGCGTTTTTTTCGCGACTGACTTTCTTACGTTTCCCGATTTTTCACATGACATAATTCAGGAGCAGACAGCTAATAATTCAAGAAAGCCAAATAAACTTACAAATAATGTAGCCGTATGTTTTGACTGACATCTTTGACGTGTCTTTCAGTACGATGTTTTCGTCGTTTAATTTACTCGTTAAGTTTAATTATACAATTTACTCAACGCACAAGTGACTTTCTAAAGAAATATTAACATCAATCAAAAAGAATGAACCTTTGGCTGCACTCACTCGTACGCACAAAAGCTACAATGTCTCGATAAAAATTTATCTCTGTGCGGTTTTCGATCGCGCCGGTTCGGTTTCTGGTTTTCTCTTTTTTTTTTTTACACGCTAGCGAGATTACGCTGCAGGATCCGCGAGATAGGAAGACGGTGGGCCGATGGGAGTCGGCGCGGAATTTAAATTCTTGATCCCTCACGGTCGCTGACCATGGCATTCAGGCAATGCCACCTCGCAGAGTGTTGTTGAACGAGTTGAAGATCACTGGCCCCCGGCTGTTTCTCGGTCAAAGCTCGGCACGCCGTTGTGCCCCCGAGATCGATGAATCGTTCACGTACGTAGGCGCGTGCGGCGGAATCGAAGAGAGAAAGACAGAAAAAAATGAGATTAAAATTATTAATGGCCAATGGGCAGGTTCCAAACTTTTAGAAAGGGTAAATCACATGAATTTCTGAGGCACGTTGCGTTACAAAATAAAATCTTAAATATCGGTCGTAACTACATGTATATAGGTACTGTTTAGGATTTATGGAAATTTTGTATGAAAACTATTTGTAGATATTTTTATCTCATATAAAGATACTGATAGGCAAAAAGTTATATAAAATTATGGTGAAACAAAATAGATAACAGCTTTTTCAAATAATAAGGAACTTATAAAACTGTGTGTGTGTGTGTGTATATATGTATAATTATTTTAAATTCCTGTGAAAAATAGACATGTTCCTATCGCAGTAACGTATAAATGCAATATTGAATATATAGCGAGACTCGATTGATGGAAATTATAAGGAGAAACGAATTTGTATTACCACTTTATTACGTGATTATTTGATCTACGAGAGAGAATTGCTCTTTAATTATATTAATTTTTGATATTGTCGATTGCGTTAACGATTATTACGTTTTTATTACGTATATTTGTATCTCGTTCAACTGAATGAGCATTTAACGTTTAAATATTGGGAAAAAAGGGAGAAAATTGGGAGATCGCAATTGAATCAGCGTTCTTTAAAAGGGGACTCGTTAATCGTTACACATCGAGTTTTAAAGCTGGAATACGTTAAACGTTAGAGCACAAGTACAGAGCGAATAATAAGGAAATGGCACAGACGACAAAATAGGGTTGTCAACATGTCACTTTCCACGCCTTACGGTTATTTTCTTGCCTTATAGTTCTTATTTCTACCGATGTCGCCATCGCCACCGTCAATGAGGTGACTACCCAGGAGCCTTAACCATGAAACGAACAAAAAGTAAAAGATTTAATAACAAAGATTACTTTTTAAGGTTCACAAAAATTAGGATGTCGAGCGATTCATTGATTTCTTGAATAATTATACCTCTTGACTGATGCTGTTTTTTTTTTCCAAATCGTGATTCGACTATAATTATCGCGTCGCTCAGCTTTCGCGTTGAAAAGCGCGCAAGCAAAAATGTGCGGCGGCTCGCTCGCTCGCCCGCTCACTCGTTCGTTTTGTATTTGCATTTCTCGTTGACTGTAATGACAGCTATTAATCGCGATTATACACGATTGCGTTATGGCGCGATCGCAATCGGCAATTGGCGACCAGCCGACCGACCGGCCGGCCGGCCGGCCGGCCGGCTTGCACACGCGAAAGCCGATCAGCTGACACGCGTGATACACGCGCGAATTAATATCTCTAATGGGTTAGCGCGCGATCTGTTACCGCGTTAGAGCGAGTAACGTTATAGCGCGCACGCTAACCGCGGAAAACGACGGGCCACTTAACCCCGGCGACTCTCGAGGCGTGTAACCCTATCGGCTGGCATTTATATCGATTCTCTCGTCTCCCATTGCCACTCTTTCGAGCTGCGTTAACGTTCGTAACTTAACTGTAAAAATACGAAATTACGCCATATAATATAGCATTCTCTGCACTCTCCCTTTCTCGGGCGTTGCCTCCTAAGGGAGTCGCTTTTGCGTGAGGAATTACGAGGATTTATTGGATTGGATAATCATTCATAGTAAAATGTGTAAAGTGTTAACTCTTAAACGCGCAATTTTCCGTAGCATTCTGAATATTTTTTAAATAAATAATGACCTTCTTGGCTTTCCCATCCAGAAGGAAAAGGAGGGCCAGAGAAGGCCCTTTACAGATGTGCAAAGCTGCACGTTTTCAGTTCAAACTTTCTAACGGAGCATCGAAAAGTCGCTTTGCATGTGCAAAGCTGCACGCTAAAGGGTTAAATAATAATAAAATTGCATAATATAATATATTAATACCTATACAGATTGACACCATTTGAAAGACAGTTTGCATGGTTTTTTTTCGACGATTGTGGTCTTATGCCCGTTTCTACCAACGTCGGTTAACTTTAACCTTAGGTTAACTCACTCTTCGTTTCTTTCTAACTGTCCCCCTTAGAAAAAGACAAAGAGTGAGTTAACCTAAGGTTATATATAGTTACCCGACGTTGGTAGAAACAGGCATTAGTTTCCATTTGTAAACTTTTGTTTATTAATTATTCATACTGAATAAAAAATTGCGATTAATAAGTTATTATGTTGTGAAATAAATTTATGCTGAAACACCGATCTCTCCTAAAGGAGAATTTGACGCCGATTTTTTCTCGGAAGTTTCCGATTTGCATTTGAGTAGAGTTGGAATTAAAATTGCCTTGTATAGGTTCGATCTCGACCGCGAATACTCGAGCGGAATCCCGCGGGAGTAATTTGCGCGTAAGACTAGTTTCGCGAGGTGAAGAAGGAGAGGGAAGACGAGGATGCGTTCGCACTCATTCGCTAGCGGTTAGGTTCGCGCGCGTTCCGCCTGAGGAGGAGAGATGAGGATGATACAGGTACTAGAGAGGAGAGCGAGAGCCGGTCATTGACCTTCCACCAGCGGACGGTCCTTCTCTTATGTACGTACGCGGCTCGCACGTTCTTTCGACCGAGGTTTTCGTTCGAGTTTCTTATCGCTCGACGACGCCGCTCGTTCCGAGATAAAGATTCCCTCTCGTCTCATCGCGCCCGAAATTGTGTAAATTCTGGAAAGAAGTTTTTGTACATCTGAGCGATAAAACGGGTCTTTGACATGATAATTGTAGAAAGGGCACGATAACTGTGTTTAAGTACTGTCGTCAGAGAATAATAATTGCGAGAGTTGCTATGACGCAGTAAAATAATGATAACAGTTATTACCGCAGCGAGAAACGAAACATGATTATCATAAGACAAAGACTAAAGCAGACAGATTATATAGTTTAGATTTATATTTAGAAACAGAGAAAGAGAGAGAGAGATATTAGTGTTACTGTATTTAAAAATCAGCCGATACTATATATATTATATATAATTTTAAATGAATAAAGGGTTTTTTGAAGGATTACTTTTAAAAATCGTCAAAAAACATGATTTTTTAAATTTTTATTAGCTATAACTTTTTAATGAAGCGTTTCCGGACCTATACGCTTACCAGAACTTTTTTGTTCCAAATTCAATTTCCCATAAGACCCTAAAGTTTTATTGACCTGATCTAGAAACCCTCTATTCCTTAATTTAGCTGCAAAATATTTGACCGTTATTAACTATAATACATTGTGACAGTTTACAACATGTCTTACTATAAGGAACATTTATACCATTTTTATCACTACTTTCAATTTTTAATTTTTGACATGCCCACACGGAGAGAACTTTTGCGTTTTAGAAGAATGCGCGTTAGACTGCAAATAATGCGTGTTTCTGTAATTTTTAATTGCCATTTTATTATAACTATGTGTACTACACTGAAGATGGTCTGAATACAGACCGAAACGTTTGCGAATTTTAATTCATATTAAATACATCGACACGAACATCTAGTTGCGTGGCTCTAAGCTCTTTTATTTTATTTTTATTAGGAAATTATTATTATTAGGAAAGATACTAATCGAATTACACGATATATGGTAGAGGCAAAACTTTTCATATTGATAATAATTGTTACAAAAAATATACTGATCTATCGATTATATGTATATTTATTATTCACTAATATTTTTCTCTCTATAGAAATTATTCATGATTTACTTAATTTCCACATACAGCCTTACCCTTATTTATCTTTTTAGAGTATACAGTTTAGAGCTATTATATGCCGCAGAATATCGTGATAAATGCCTTCTCCGCCAATAAAAAAAAAAAAATAATCTCAGAAACGAGGACGCTCCGAGAGAAGAAATATTCGAGGATTCCGAGACCCCTATATTTAGCGTGAACTTAGAGAAGGCCGCGTTTACCGCTAAGCGGTGTAATCTTCCGAGAGCTCTCACGAATGGAAACGGGGTTCTTCGGTGTGTTACCGTGCAGGGGCCACACGGCTCCGAACGCGCGAGACTGTAGAGCCGATCTTATCTCGATCTCGCTTATCAATTTTTCCCCCGCTCACGTAGGCGCGCTTTCGCGCGGACAACCGGCGGTTTCCGCCACGTACGTGGAATCCTGTTCGCACTTAGTCACCGACTACAGTTAACTTCCTGCCCCGCCATCCTGTCTGATCGCGCGAGGCTGAGCGCCTCGGCTTACCGTCGCGTCGTTGAAACGTGCTCTCGTCTTTTTCGTTCGAAACTCGCAAGAACTCGAGTAACTTCGAACTCGCAATACCCGACGAACGCAGAAGATTAAAAGGAAAGTAAACGATAAAAATAGCGGCGCCGCGACTCGGTGAGTCATTACACGAGTCAACGTTCTCCCCCGTGTAATTTCCTCCCGCGTTATAGTTTTTTGGTTTTCCAGATTTTCTCGCGCAACCCATTCAAAGCGCGCCATTACCTTTTGCGCTCGCATTAAACGAGCGCGACTCTCGTGGCGGATCTAGAAGTAGGACGGCCGAAAGTGAATCTCTTCGGCGCTTTCGCGCGACCCTGACTATTTCGCTGTTAGCTCACCGCGCTCGCGCTCGCGCTCGCATTCGCGGCCCCTGGTTGTCTCGGGGGGCCTCGGCGGCGGAGAGAATCGGAGCTCTTGCCGGGGCCTCCGAAAACTGGTTTCGCGCCGAATGTCGGGTTTCGCGTCGGGCTTTCGTGAGCGGCGCACATATTCGGGAAGGACGACGCGCGGCGACGCGACGCTACCCGTCTATCGCGCACACCGGAGACCCTAAAGGAGGCCCCGAAGAGACGACGTGGTCGACTGGTAGGTCGGTCGGTCCGTTGTCGGTTCCCGAATCGCGCGCGTCCTTATAGACGGTTTAGGAGTGAGTTTTCGTGTCGGGCCTCAACCTGCTCGTCCCCCTCCCTCTCCTCGCTCTCTCTCTCCTCCTCCCCCTCTCGTCCCTTTACACCTCCTTCGTCTTCCTCTCGCTTTCTCTCTTCCGCGCGCGAGGGGCCCATGGGAGTGACCCTGAAAGTTCAACAGCCCTCCCTCGAATGGCGCTCTTCCCCGGCCGCGCTGCACTCTCTCGGGTTCTCCTTCTGTTCCCCCCCCCCCCCCCCCCCCCCTCGCCCTTGTGTCCCTTCTTCCCTTTGTGTTGCGCGCTGAAACCTAACTTCGTTTAGGTCGACCGTCGCGTCGATGCACCGCGTTGCGGCTCTCTTTCGCTGCGTTTAGCTACGACTAGACTGAGATTCCCAGAATAAAAGAAACGTGTGTTGCCCATTAGTGTAAAGACATTGCAGATTTTGTCAAAGTGATGTTGACACAGTTTTGACGTTTTATTTTAATTTTAGATAAAAAAAATGGAATTTTTGCAAATTAATTTTTTGCAAAATGTGTGCCATACTGCCATATAATGTTTTACATCTTTATATGTATATTTTATATTTAATTTGATATTATGCCTAGGTATACTTAGGTATATTTTGCAATATGAATTTATGCCGTTGTTTCTGTTACATCATATACAATTTTCCCGACTTAGAGCACTATTACACGGATATAATTTCTATTTTCTACGTTTTCACAAATTCACTGTGGCTTGAGAAATCGTAGAAACTAGAGCGTACTTTCATAAAAGAAGCATGTCTTTTAACATGTATCTTACATAACACATCACATATAGACACAAACACATGCAATAAATTTGATACATATAATTGAAATACCTATATATGCTTTATATATCGTATCTATTTCATAAGAAGCTGGAAAAACTTTAGGACGTACATTTTACATGTCACGTCCTAATACGTGAGGAGTGATAAACAATGCCATACGAAACCATCAGGTAACGGGCTTACTTACTTGTTTCGAAAAAGTGCAGGGCCTAATTGAAATCACATGCTCTCCGGCGGTGCAGTCTGAAGAGGTCTTTTTCTAAAGTGAAGTTCAAACATTCATCTTTCACGCAGCATGTTCCTCATTTGAGTACTCGTGTCAATTACCGAGCTATTGTTGGCGTTTCGAAAGACGGCTCGCACGATGGGCGCTTCACTCTGTGGAGCATCCTCATTTCGGAACACCCGGTAGAACTGACGGCTGGTTCGATAATACTTGCCTGATCGATATTCTCCGCGTTGCACGCTCGCGAGCGCCGCGTCTAAATTCGGAATGAGATTCGTCCTGGCCTCGAAGCAGGGATTGAAACCGTTATAATTCCAGTGAGGAATTTCCGATGGCATAGATACGCGAAGGGGGGGGGGGGGGGGGAGAAAATCTTACGGTCCGTTCATGACGCGTAAGTGGAGAAAAATCGATTAGTCACGCTTCCACAATGCGACAATGATCGATCAACCTTTCTTCGTCGTCGTTGTTGTCACGAATAAAAAAAAAGAAATAATTTCCGTCTGAAAAACAAAGTGATACTTTGTCAGCGATACTTGCACGCATTTCGGTTTGAGTTGCAAAGTTTGCCAATCGATGCACGCGAGCCTTGCGTCATAATCGCGTCGATTGTTTGTCGTGCAAGCAGAAAATTTTAACCACAGTCTCGGGATTGTCTTGATGCCGACGTGAATATTTTATTCGACTTGTGTATAATTATAGACATAGAGCTCCGTTGAATTCTCGGGAATGAAAGTAGTTATAATTTCTATAACTAACATTTTAATAGTGTAATTTAAAAAGAAAAAGAACTTTATAACTGTCTCAACCGTAGGACTCGTCATTTAATTCTCTTTTTTTGAATAGATACACGTAACATTCAAAGATAGACAAAATTTATATTACAAATTTTAAAAATTATCTGTTGTGATGGTTGGAACGAAAAAGGAATGCAGAATATTTTTACGCACTCACTCGGTGTAGAATTATACCTTCGAATTTTGCTTTACTCGCGAAATAAGCTTGCACTTATTACATCGTTTTCTCTCTTTCTTTTTCTCCATCTCTCTTTTCATCTCGTAAGGACATTTCAACGCGGACTCTTCCTGCTTCACCTGGTTCCTCTTGTCAGCTGATGATCTCGTACGCATTATACATATATACATATATATATAATATATATATGCATACGTACATACACACATATACATATATATACAATATTAGCCGCGCTTTATATGCGCGCGATATATGTATACGTACTTGAAGGCCTCGTCCTTCGGTCGCGCGTGCGTGTACGCGTGTGATGCATGCATCGCACGCACACGCGCTTGCCCGGTACATTGCCGCATTCTGTGAACGTCGCGTTGCACATGCAACACGAGTCGCCGCTGCGAGCCCGCCATCGCAACGACGACGCGTAATCAGCGCTTACGTCATCTTCGTATGCGCCGTGCGTGCGTACGTGCGTGCATGTGTGCCTGCGTTTTGTGACCGTGCGCTTCATTGTTCTCCGTATGTCTCCTAGCACGTCCGCCGTTAGCTATACAGGGTGTTCGAAAAACGTTTCAATGGATTTTTCGAGCGGAGAGTCGATTTCTCCTTTTTTCAGAGAGAAGAAACTCGGATTTGCAATTATTTTAGTGGAAGTCCAATTATTTTATATTATAACGAGAAGTTCTTTCATTATTTTTTATTGAGACGATTCTGTTAAGTTTAATGATGATTTTGTATTGCAAAGACTTATTTCTTCTTTAAATACAATTGATTATATATATATATAAAAGATTAAGTTTATTATCTCAAAATTTATGTTAATATTTATTGAGTGTTATGATATTATAAGACATGTATATATATATATACATGTCTTATAATATCATAACACTCAATAAATATTAACATAAATTTTGAGACAAACTTAAGCTTGCAAGATTAAATTAATACGGATTAATCTTATATTTAACTATTATTATCGCAATACTTTGTGTTGAAAATCAATAATTTAGTTAAAAGAAAATAATCTCTATATTTGTTCAATAATTTATAAGATCAATTTTGCACCATGTTTGCACTTATAAAACATTCTCTCCTGCTCACTCTCGCCTCTCTCGTCCCGCTTTCCTCGGTCTAAATTTACACTCGGCGTCAGCGAGCGTGTCAATTAATTCCTGGATTTAAATAGACACCCGTAAGCTTTAGTTGAGCCAAGAGTGCATCGTTTCCTCGTGCCGGAAGGTAGGCCTCCGTTTCGTTCCGGCCGTCTTTGCAGTCTCGCTTTTACCTCCCATTCGATAGCCATTGCGTGCATTGCTCGTTCTTGCTTGCTATGTATGTACGGCATAGCGGCGATAATGAGAATGCCGTTCGCATTCGCCTCGCTCGCTCGCTCGCTCGCTCGCTCGCCGTTAACGGACGTCGCCAGGGCCCGGCCAGGCTCGATCTATCCACTGACTGACTGCAGACGACCGACTGCCATTCGAACGTGTCACCGAGTCAGAAAGGGGAGCTCGCTGTGAAATTCTCTCATTCCGAGAGAAAAGTATACTGGGTGATTGCATACAAAATGTTATATTCTATAAAAAGTCTTATTGTCGGTTTTACAAAATAAACGGCTCTTACAAAATAACAGAGAGTTACATCTATTCTGTAACTCTCGGATGCGTAAGAAGAGTTTCAGAAATCCTGCAGGACCAATTGTATCTAAATATTTTTTTTTACTTTTGTTCGGCTAAGTCTTAATTCTTTCAAGAAATTTTAAATTTGTTTCTTGATATTGTATTCAATTAAAATTTATCTATGTGAGTTTTTGTAAACCTTCGTTAGGAAGTCACGCATGCAAGAGCTAAATGACCATCGGCATCAACCTTCTAACGTATCGTTTTGTTCTATTTTTGGTTGCAAAGGCAATTGCGAATCGCCTGCGAAAAGAAAAGCAAATTTACGTTCTCCTCCGAGCGGTAATTGCGCGCGCGGTGCGCATCTCGAAGGTCGAAAGTGTCGTCGTTGTCGTCGTTCAAGTACGACATTAGTAATGCAAACGGCTAATGCGCCGGCCATGGTTACCGCGGCGATTAGCAAACACCATTAATGCTTGATGGGCGAGTTTAATATTTGCGCGAAACCGTAAATAGGTGCCCATGTTAACCATTTTCGATCTCGACGAAGGGCCGAAGAAGGAGCGCTTTCGTGCGGCTGCTTAAGAAATGTAAGACGAATAAAAACGGACGAAAGTGAACGAGATCAAATGCACGCATTATGGCCCGTGTTCATAGTCGGATCTTATTTCAAGATCGTCTTAAGTAATGTCTTAAGACGCTAATACGGCTCTGTGATTGGTCTATGACGTCTTAAGATTGTACTTAAGACCGTCTTAAATATAAGATCCGACTATGAATACCGGCCTATGACTCATTTTTCCGTACGGATATTCATTTTAACATTTACAATAATTTTTGTATAACATTAATAAAATTTCTACATGGTTTATATTTTTACGCCAGATTGATATTATGCAGATTAATTGAAATGTAATAACATAGAGGGGGCACTTTTTAAATGTCACAGTTATCATTACATTACGCAAAGAAAATGGGCCGCGACACGATGTTTCTTCCATTGAAATCCGCACAAAAGTTATCTGCTAAACAAAGAGAGTTTCACAAACCATTGCATTTCTAATATAATCGGCTGTACACGTGCGCCGCATAACCGGCAACGTGCGCGCACGCAACGGATAAGTGCACGCAGTTAAAATCGATGCGATATAATCCGCGTTCATAGACACAGGAAGTAGGAAGAGGTATTATACTTCCGTGAAGGTGCTCACGTGTTTACGCAAAGGGACAGTTCTCGGAAACGTTCGTGCGCCGCGAAGGGTTGCGAATGCTCGTCGCTCGTCCCTCTTCCCCCACGTTGTCCGATCGGAACGAACGAGTCGTTTATCGTATCACCCTCTGTCGCTGGATATCGCTTCCCCTTGCGAGATTCAGTCTGGATTTAGCGATATTCGCGATCGCATCGCCCCCTCCCTTTCCTTCGCGAGACTCCCTCGTTTTAAGGGGAGATAGAAATACTCTTTTAAGCCTTTCCGCACACATGATGTAAGCTTTATATCTACAGCGAGATCTACAGTCTTATTTTTAAGTGTTTTCTGGAGAAACAATAATGCTCATATAGGTACCTAATTGAAAAATTTTAGTTCTTCATACTTTTCTTAAAATGAGAAACCGTTTTCATAATAAAATTTTGCTTCGATCAAATGTAGGAAATTTTAAATACGCAGAACGATAAAAAATATCGATATTGTCTTCTAAAGTAAATACTATTCGTACCGTTAAAATTAGTATTATTAGAACAATGTAAACAGTTAAAATGTGTTTTATATTACAAATATTAAATTTATACCGATATATCCATTATCTTCGTTTCTGGACATGTACATTTGTATTACATTGAATTGTTTCTGTAACGTCATATCTGACTTTAGAACTTTAAAGTGTACAAATTTATCAGTTTTCTGTATGTTTCCACACGAATTGTATTGTAATTAAAAAAATTATTGACAGAAGCTATTTCTGCAAAGAAATAATGAAGCAATGTACATTTGCGAGAAGACATTTGTGTCTCTTTCAACATTGTGCTCCTTGATAAAGTTGCTACTTTCAGGATTTTATACGACGACCTAACGAAAATTAGGGTCTAATCCAAAGCTGGACGGTTTAAATTAACTGGACTGCTCTACTGCTTTAATTTCGAGAACGAAAATGCGACGTAAAGTTTATCGGTTGGTGTATCAGGAACGAGACGACTAGCTTATCGGGCGTCCTTTCTCCGTGCTCGTCGATATCTTTGACGGCGACGACAGAGTTGCACAATCGCGATGGAGCGTGCAGTAGAGGCGCGGCAGGGAAAGGGCTGTAATTTCCCTCCGCCGAGTCAATTCGCTATTCCATTCAACTCCCTCCTTCTCCATTTCTCGCCTCTCCCCTCTCTCTTTCTCTCGCTCGCTCGTTTCCTCCGCTCTCCTCTTTCTCGCTATCTGTTCGCTGCAGAGGGCCGATGCAACGGTACTTGCCGCGTCGCGCCGCATGCGATACGATGGACCGGCGACCGATAATAACGCACTGTCGCGTCGTCGGTCGTCGGTCGCCGTTTGCAACCTTGAAAGAATCTCGGCACGCATCAATCCGCAAAGCGAAATAATAAATTTCAACGACGGCAACCGCCGCTCCGAGTCTCGATTTGAATTGAGCTCAATCAAATTTATTGAATTGAGTTTGAGCTGAATTTAGCGCGCGCAATGCAGAATTTACGTTAAGCTTGAATTTTATTTTAATTTGTGATTTTATTTGGATATTTAATTCGACGCACTAACGCACGTGATGTGTGTACGCTGTTTTAAACTTGCCCAGTTTGCGTTTAACGCGAGTTTGGATTTGATTTCAATGAGAATTTGATTTTAATTCGAGCTCAATTTGATAATCTTCCAGTAACTTTAATTTCCTAAAAGAGTCCTTATACTTTTTTATATTTTATAGAATATTCAACTTTTTTTACTTTATGTCTTTAAACGTCGTTCAGTTTTATATTGCCTGAAATCCTTCTTATGTAGCGATCGCAATTTTCTCTGTCGCTGATCGAAGGGGAGGGTGACGATTTTTTCCGCTTTGCGACCACGAAGGGGTGAACATCCTCCCTCGCCCTCTTCGAGGCTGTTCGCCTCCCTCGGTGTCGTTGGGCGTTAAAGCCGATGTGGCGTTCTGAGTATTGACCCGTTTATTTGCTGCCTTTCGACGCTTCGTCCCCGGGATGGCATTTTTGCAATCCCAAATTTGATCATTTCTTTCCGATATTATTTCTCTCAGACATTTTCATTGCAATGAATCGTTCTTCTTTCTGTTCGCGGCATAGTGGTAAATATAAATACACAAATTTTTCAAATATCAGTTTATTACCGCACCCGATAATTAAAGTTTCTGCGAAATAGGATTTACATTCTCAATTTTAAATCTCTTCAACGTGCTAAAAATCGGTGAAGATTTACAAGGTTTCTCCCTGGTGGATTTAATTTAAATTTAAAGCAATCTGGAAATACCGCTCCGCGCGCATCGCTTTAAAAATGAGCGGCTCGCGACGCTCGCGTATATGCCCGGCGTGAAAATATCGTATAAACGCGAAACGAGAGAGAAATGACCGCGTTCCTCGCGTCGAAAGTGCAGCGAGAACGCGAACTTGCACATCTGCGTGGAATTCATCTGGGCGATGCGCGAAAATCGATGGGGGCCATGCCGGTTAACTCCCTCCACCGCTTCCAGCTACCCCGACGGGCTACTCTCACTTCTCCCTTCCACCATGAGCGCAAGTTGGGCTAGGTTAGGCTGTGTGTTCTCTCGCCGATGCGATGTTACTGGATGCTGCGACCGTATGTCACTGCTGGACGTCTACGCGTGATAATTGTTGTCTTAATGGCGATGATTAGGAGACTTCCAGGAAGAACAGTTTTAATTCAATTAGGTGACTATCGCGCCCTCAATTACCGCATTGCTGGTTATTTTTACACAACCTAGCACTCAACTTCTAAGGAAGTAAATTTAAATTTGCATATATGTTTTATCATAATCATATAGATTAAAGTATAATTTTTGTGGTAACTTAGTGACAAGACTACGTTCGAAAGAAAACGATGTAAATGTGCCCACGAGGCCTTGGATAGGTCCCGCAGGACAGGGAATCTTTACGGGCGGGTACAAGGGGCCCGAGAGGGCAGAGAGCGACCGATAAAAAATTAGGAGGCCACCTACATCTCGAAGTCTTTGTTGTACATGGGCGCCTTTTACAGGCGAAGTTTCGTGCGTGCTCTCGCCCTCGGCGGGCCCGCAGAATATTTTATTCCACGGTGGCGCAGGGCGCGGAGGGGAAGGGGGACAGTCTGAGGAAGGACGCAAAACGGCCACGAGAAGGACGACGAAAAAGACCGGGCACCGATCCGTCGTTTAGAATTAAATCGAGACTTTATCCCCTTTGCCCATCCTCCCTTTCCTCCTCCGTTGCGAGACAAAAGATCACGACGAGCAAAATTTGTGTGTACTTATGAGGAAATTCGAGAGTACCTTACAAGGAAATGTTTTAAGAACCAAAATGTAATGGGGGCAAAAGAAAATAGTGACAAAATTGGTATAAAAATTAGTTAAATCTTTCATGTGTAACTATAAAAAATGTCAATAGACGAAAGTATTGAAAAATAATATAAAAATTACAATATATAAAATAAGACGAGCATCTTATCGGATCAAATCAGGGATTTAAAGTAGAATTTTAGACTAACCCTCTTCTCTCGTTCGCTCCGGTAAAAGCAATATCGAAACTTCAATATTTAACTATTTATCTTTTAAAGAGAAATATGATAAAAGAAAAAAAGGATTAGAGGTATAAGAGTAGGTATAAGAAATAAATTGATAAAAGATGCGAAAATTACAACGCGAGGAAAGATAAATATTATATCGAGAAAGATTTAAAGGAAACTTTATAGGCTTCCACTTTGCCTTCGTCCCAGATGAAGCAGCGTGTCGAAATTTCTATGCTTACCGTCCGAGGAGGTATAATAGAAATTAAGATAGGGTTTGCATGGGTGAAATTAGATAGGCATAAGAAATAAATTGAGAAACGACACGAAAATTACGATGCGAAGGGAGATAAATGTTATACCAAAGGAGCGGATTTAAAGATTTCAAAGATCGGACTATCTCCTCGTCTCCTTCGCCCCAGGTGCAGCTCCGGGGCATTTTTGAAAGGTACAAAGGGAATCTGATCGACCATGTGAATCCGCTTTCGAGCCGAGATCGGTTAGAGGGATTCCGATCGGACGAGAGAAAGCCGGGGACGCGGATGGGAGGAAGAGGTGGTGGAAGCGGAGGAGGTGGAGGCGGAGGGGGAGGAAGGGAGCTAAAAAGGTGGAAGCCAACAAAAACTTAGCTAGTGGTCCACTTTGTGAAGGGAACCATTCGAAAAGATCGCGGTGAGGAACGGCTGTTTCGCTGTCGGAAGGGCGTCGTGAAAAGCGTATTGTGAAGAGGAAAGGAGACCGAGATGGGAAATGCGTGTCGAGGGTATAGCCGATAAGTTTCCCGATGGGAAAACTAAATGCGCCGATCGCGCACCTGCTTGCCACCGCGTTTCGTCTCCACTTCACTGAAAGGTATATAACTCGACAGATTGCGAGTTCTTAAAAGCGTTTTTTAAAAATGTATAGGTACAGGATGGAGATTGAAATAAAAACTAGGCACTCTATCGAAGATGAAAATAATATACAAGGTAAGATCGATGTTTCGATATTTCTAAACGCGCAGACGTATAAATAGAAATCAAATAAACTAATCTATTCCAAAGATATTGATATTGACGCGAAATATATAGAAACGAGATAAAGACAGATTTAAAAATATAGAAGACAAAGTCATATATTTTTCAATATCTGTCTAATGGAAAGCCCCTAACGGGATTCGAGATATATCGGCGTCTCAAGAACTATTAAAATGAAATCGAGAGAGAGAGAGAGATAAAAAGTAATCGAGCGACGTGAAAATTGCGGTACGGGATCGAAATTTTGATACTTCCTTTCTCGTGCAGCGGCGACGGCGGCGACGGGCCCCGAAGGTCCACGTATACAGGTACAGGTTTCGTAAGCGCGCAACGCCGAGGTGTATCATCCTCCAGCTGGTAAACAGCTGCCCACATCCTGTCTCGGGCGCTTCCTGCGTCCCGCTCTCACCTTCGCCTTTCTTCCTTCTCTTCTCTCGACTGTCCTCTTCCTTCCTCCCCTCTGGGTTCCTGCCCTCTCGCCTGCCCCGTCGCCGCCGCCGTTGCTGCCGGCCGACTGCGAGATGCCATACGGGCCCGGAGAGAGTGGGACCAAGATGGTGGACAGGTGCATCCTCGACTTGCTGCGCTCCGGACGCGCTTGTGGCACGCGCCCTCCTCCTCCTTTCTTCCCTTCCTCCCTCATTAAGCCTAAACGCTGTGAGATATTTTATTGCCGCGTGTAAAAGCATAAGAGGGCCCCGTATATATTAGAATGATAAATTCGCGATTGCCCGATAAGCAAATGATTCCGATACACCGAGTCGTTGCGCGAAAGACGCTGCTCTCTTGTGTCAACAATATCCAGGTTATAAGAGCACAAGATATACACGACGAAGAAAAGATTCGTTAAGCTTCAGTTACTCGCGAGGGAAAGCAAGCATTTACCTCATTTTTCACTTGCCCGCCTTTACGCTTGTATGGAAAAAAAAGGTTCCGCACACTCCGTATTAAATTATTCGGGACAACAAAAATTTGCATCGTTCCATTAGAAGTGCATGCAACATGGAATATTCAAGGTGTCGTGTTATACGGTTTTATTTTTTTATCGATGTATCTGCACGTACAAACGTGCCCGTCGTAGCGCCCGTCCAGCGACGGTTAAGGCCTTTATCACGCCTACAGATAGTACAGATGTAACCACGGATATAGAGCCGCGGCGCGATGATCCTTAACCGCGCAATCGGAATAATCGTTTATGTATTCTGTTGTATCGTAAAAGGTGTGCGCGCGCATCACCTGCTAGCGGATCGTGGTAAACACTCGAATCGGCCGACCAAAGTCCGAACAAGAAGTGCAACAAAGAACGTTTGCGTTCGCTTCTCGGACTATAAACGCGATGCGAAATTCAACGAATCTAAAAATAATTGTCGCACCGTCATGCACGCGTATATGCACGCACGGAGTCCTGCGCGAATGCGACGCGAGTTCGATGATGCGTGGCGATACTAAAATTCGATTATAGAAATTACATCGTAATTGCATTACGCTTGGGCTTGTTTATACGCTTCGTATCGAACGAAGCGAGAACAAATTAAAGTCGACGGAGGATAATATGCGAGCGATAAACGGCGCGAAATTGAACAGGTGTGCGTACGTGCGCGCGCGCGCCTCGATGTGTGTTTGCGTATGTGTGTATGCATGTCGGGCAGCAAACCGCGTTAATTGCGGAGTTCCCGATACTCGAGCGCGAGAGAGTTGCTTTTCATCCCTATACGCGACTTTGCGAGAACGATTCCGCGCATTGATGTACCCACATGTCCCATTAATGGACGTCACACACGCACGCATGCACGCACGCAAACGAGACGTATCGATCACCTGTTTACGGGCGACCCGGGCCCTTTCCTTCCTTCAAGCGAAAGACGCCGTGCCCACCAGTTGCACAGGAAGAGCGTGCACGTGCAAAAGGCGCATCCGCGCCGTGGAGAACGACTGCGACCGCGAAACGTAACGGTTCTCATTTCTTTTTCTTTTTTCCTTTTTTTTTTCCCCACGGAACACACGACGCGCGATGTGAGGTGCTCCGGGTCGCGGGCTCCCTGTTGTTATTATCTCAAATGAAGTCTGACATTATTACCCGCTGTTTAACGGAATATTCAATTTTTCGATCGATACACTGTGGCGACATAAATAAGTATAGACATCACATTGGAGTATATTTTGTTTTCTTAGGTAATAAGCGGATGGTGGAAAATGCATTATTAATGTTTGGAGCAACTCCGTTTTTTTTTTACTTCAAAAGTTCTGACGATATTATCAATAAGGAAGATACTTGTGTGCAACGAGGTACTTACTTGTTTACGTCGTCCTGGTAATGGAGATAATATTGCAATAATCGAACGTTCGTTTAATTAGCGAGTTTAGGTAATTGAGGTACCATTGTGTAATACTGACAAGATGTAAGATAATTACTATGAAGTAGTAATACTAAGGATATAACAAGGATTGTACGACGATAATATGGGAATTGTACGCTAATAACAGTTAACAGATATACACGTACTATAACTGTAATCTGCGTCTGTAACCGAGACCGCTGAGGGTCGATGGCGACCGTAAGTTTTCGAGTTAATTAACGGAGGCGAAGGGCCGCTATATGTATATAGCTGCTATCTTGAAGTCCGGCTATATCGCGATGCTATCGAGCGTTTAGCTATGCGCAATATTATCACCTCCGTCGATCTTTTTCGACAGTGTATAATGTATGCGTACATAATGCAATACAAATACGGGCGCACGATTTTCCGCCCTGACGCTTTTCGGCTGCCTCAACGTCGAAATCGTCCGTTTTTTTTGGGCGGCCGTGAATCTATCATCGTATCGCAGGCCCCCGCATGCGAAATCGTCGCTCTTCGAATGTCTGAATCTCGCGGGACGCCCCTGCCAACGTCAAACATCCTCCGATAATCGAGTATCGTGTTAAAGCGAAACTGTATTGTAGAGAAAAAATCGTATAATATTGCTGTACATCTTTAAAGCCAGATGTTATACACAGTCCTTGCGTTTGAAATAAACCACGAATTATTAGTGATAGAAAAATGGGTATTAATGTATCTTGGACATGTGAAGATAAAAGTGTTCTCGATCCTCACGTTCATCTCTATTAACGTAGATTAACTTTAATCTCTGTTTAACTTGTTTCTTTTTCTTTCTAATTCTAATGTTCATTTCTATACCAATGTAGATTAATCTCGGTTTAACTTGCCTTTTATCTTTTTCTAATTCTTAAAACTAGAGGAAGATGAAAAGCAAGTTAAACCGAGATTAAAGTTAATCTACATTGGTAGAAATCGACATTAGAAGTATAAAATTATATAAAGTGAGTAAAAACTGAGATTAAAGTTAATCTGTATCGGTAGAAATGGACGTTAGCTGCGCTTTAATTATGAAAATTTCTCATTTAATCAAAACGAGATTATGAGAAGATAGTCTCTAGATTTGATGAAACATGAAAAAAATATTTCATAAGTAATGCGATTTTCTAAGGTAATTTTGAATAAAAAATGTATAGATATAAATTCTTACTTTCAATCGATTACGTATTTTCCATTATTATTTACGGCAATATATTGTCCATCATTTGTCAATTTTTTTATTCCTTGTTTAAAAAAATTGGATTGGTTTTGAGGAGACGAATGTTTCAACCGCAACATTCGTCGATTCGGGAAACGACATTATTTACAGGATGACCTGATATTTTGTTTCCTGTCGGATGTCGGAGAATCGTTGATATAAAGCAACGATCCAATAATAGTACTGTTGCAAGACGGACAAAATTATGCAAATACTAGCGATGGGATTAAGTACTTTACAAGTAGATTCGAATTTTTGTTTACGTAATTTCGAACTCTCTATGATTACTTCGAAAAATAAAAGCAGTATTATATAAATTTACAACTTTTTTTCTATGCAGTATTTAAAAAAATCCTTTTAAGGTTTTTTACTTCAGATGTGGTGTTTAAGAAAAAAAATAGCACAAATTGATATCCTGAAAAAAGTTGAATTACTTAGGAGGGTCAAAATGGTACATTTTAGGTAGGAAAAATTGTTGATAAATGCAAAATTAAAGATAAAATTATATATAATATAGCATATATGACATTTTTTAATCATTTATTAAAAATTTATAAAATATAATATGCCGAATATGTTGAAAAAAAATCGTCCGCCGAGCTTGGGCCGCCGTCCAAAATTCCATTTTTTTTTTAGAATAACTGAACTAGAGAAACAACTATTCGTCAAAATTTTTTAAGGGGACGTTGTTTTGACCAAAAACAAAATTTATCGTAAATAATTAGCCAAATTTTACTTACGAAAAAGTATATGTCAAAAGTAAACGTGGGTCTGAGACGTCCGTACGAGATTTGACTTGCTCGGCATTTGGCGATATGTTGACGTTTTGTAACGGTTCTGGGTCATTGAGTCCCTCCTCCTACCTACTTTTTTTTAGAGTGAGGAGCCAGACCAGCAGGTTTGCCGGTTCTAAAGTTACGAGCAGATATTATTTTATCTTGGATGCCAAAAACCCATGTTGTCAGACGGAGAGTTAATACTATTGATCCTATCACTAATCCCAATTCTAGCAAATACTGACCAAAATGTAATGAACGATGATTGAAGCATTCATGCTGTCCGGCGCAATGATTATTATTCGTTAAATAATATAATAAATAATTGATAAGTCGTTTGTCTTTGCACTTTTCATTATTCAACATTTTTCATCGTTATTGGGTGATTGAGATAATGCGGGCTTATTTGATCGGTTCAACGGGAGATTATCGAGATTATGAGAGAGTACGGCCGGAGCTCGTATCCATCGACGGACACCTTGTCCGGCAAGATTTAGCCGCGCGTTGTATGTACACCACGTGGTACACACACCTGCATGGTTGGCGCGTGCTACGCGGAGATGCATCTGTCGCTGCACTCGGATGCACGTGTGCCGCTGTTGTTTTATTTTTAGGCGTATAAACAATAATATTGGCCCACTCTGGGAGAAAAAAAGACAGTTAAGCAACTCATTTTGAGGCCCACGACTAGTAATCAAATGATTGGGATTGCTCGTAACACTAATTTTACGTAACCTCGTATTTGGACTAGAAATACGTCATCAAAATGATGACATTGGAGGAATAATATCAGTTAAAAAACCTAAAAATTGACTTAAGTGCTATGTTTGGTAATAAGCTTGGGACAACTTGACAATCTGTCAAATATTATTGGTAATAAAAGAAATTTTTTAAATATGAAAAAGACATTATATAAACAACATAATAAAAATTACCAAGCAGATTGTAAAGTGTTCCAAGGCAATAATTTTACAATGCGCTTCGTAAAATTTACATATTTTTATGTAAAATTTTTTAAAATGTATATTTGGTATAGCATGATTGCTAACATTCTAATAAAACACCCCAAACTGAGGGATCTCCAAAGAGGAGAATTCACGTGGCAAGCAAGATACTCTCGGTGAATTGCCATCACCTTATTCCGAGAGGTGGCGATCGAATAAAAACGATTTTTAGTTTTGGTCGGAGGTCGGATTCGAACTCGGAACACTCGGATCCTCGGCTCACGAGCCCAGCGCACATCCCTCTGAGCTACGGTCCTTTCTTTCTCGTTCTTGTTTATACAAGTTTATCTATAATACGTAGCTAGACACACCCGACAATGAAAATAATCGAAAATCATCAAATATAGCCGATAAATTACCATGCTGCATGGTAAAATTATCAGGGGCAACTAACAATAAGTCAGATTAAAAATATGTATTATGCTGCATTGTAAAATTTATATAAGATATTTTATATGTTTAGCGCTACTTGGCATTTATTCTATTTAAAACAATAAAGAATCATAAGATTTTAATATATTTTGAAATTATGGAGATTTTACTATGTATTTTAGTAAAATTAATCAAATATATTTTATATTTATTATAGTACATATTAATATTTTTTATTGTGGTAGAAATTAATCAGAGAAACTTGCATAAAAATCTTTGAAATACCATGTTGCCCTACGATTACCATGAATTTCAGGGTAAATTTTTTGAGAAAATTCTCTCCGTGTATGGTCAAAAAAAGTTATAAGTTTTATCACATATATATTAAAGTATGTAAAAAAAATTTTTATTTCTACAAAATGGCGGTGCATGAGTCGCTATAGCACTAGCAAACCCTCTCCGCGGCACGCAGCAGAACTCAAACAATTTTTATCCGATCGACTTGAAATTTTAACTGTAGCTTCTCAGATGAATTTAACAGTCAAGTACGAGCGCATTTTTCGATTAATTAAAATTTGTAAAAAATATATCACTTTTTATACGAAAAATTATGGTCGAAAATTATAACTTTCTATTCAAACTCGCCTCTATTTTTTTGTTTTATATATTTTTTAATTTCCCGTCGTACTTGACTGTTAAATTCATCTGAGAAGCTACAGTTAAAATTTCAAGTCAATCGGATGAAAATTGTTTGAGTTCTGCTGCGTGCCGCGGAGAGAGTTTGCTGAAAACCACTAGTGCTATAGCGACTCATGCACCGCCATTTTGTATCTTTTTTAGAAATAAAAATTTTTTTTACATACTTTAATATATGTGTGATAAAGCTCATAACTTCTTTTGACCATATATTTTATTCTTTCCTAAAAAAAAAAATACCAAAGAAGGCAGAGTGTGAGTGTTGGTTATGAGAAGACATCTCGAGTCCTCCAAACACAGTTTTATCATCGAATTGCTGTTGCAGTAATTGCATATCTCAGTTAGACAACGACTATTACGGATATTTTAACAAAAAACAAAAAAAAAGAATTTTTATTTGTAAATGGTTCTTATTTTTTCTATTTTTTAGTTAATCTGTATTCATGGTTTCGTATATATTCTATTTTATTATTTACAATTACGCATTGTTTTACAATTTTTGTAAACGCACGCATTTACGGGATTCGAACCTAGGAACTCAAGATTCCGGAATGGTAGCCTAGTACGCTAACGCTGAGCTAACAATCTATTTTACAGTAACTATTCTGAAACTTATATTTCTGAGCTCGCGCGATAGAACGAATACTGGGATTACTTAACAACCACAATTCAGTTTTACTCTCCAAATTTTTAAATTTTACATCCACAAATTTAGGTTATACAAATAATGTTAATTTTAATTTGGTTAACCAAGTTATATAGATTATGAATATGAGTTAAGGTAATCGCATTTGTAAGATGATTAAGGGGTAATACCTAGTGGGAAGCTAAAAATCAGAGGGTTTTTTGTGAATTTTTTGTGACTTTGCTAATGAAGCGATCAACGTGAGGTTTTGAGGGTTTATTACACTTGTCTTGAGGTGCAAAAAAACATTTTTTATTTTCATTTTTGCTACAAAATGGCGGCTCAGTAGAGCGCGGATAGAGAGTAGCTTTTTTGAAGACGTTCCGCGGCCGGCAGTAGAAGTCTTCAACGAAGTTATGTGGAACAATGAAAAAAATTTTTTAATAATCTACATGAGTATAGCTAGTGAAGTACATACGGATATTAAGAAATATTGATTTTTACAAATTTGGCAGCACTTTTAACAAAAAAATCGATTTTTTGACCATAAAATCGGCCTTAATTTGTTTATAAAAATCGTAATT
Organism: Leptothorax acervorum; assembly: GCA_035220615.1. NCBI lineage: Eukaryota > Metazoa > Arthropoda > Insecta > Hymenoptera > Formicidae > Leptothorax > Leptothorax acervorum. Next base: position 108,162 of record JASTWQ010000270.1, on the reverse strand, counting down.
GTTTACCGATCTTAAAAATCCTATGTACTTCACTAGATAATCTATCTAAGAAGCTACACATAAAATTTCAAGTCAATCGGATAAAAATTACTCGAGTTCTACTGCCGGCCGTTTTTGAAAAAGTTTTTTCGAGAAAAACGCGTTTAAAGTTTGACGATGTGTTTACTACATGAAAATTTTAAGATAATGGCTTTTTGATTTTTTTACCTTTACTCTGTTATCCCGGCACCATATAACTGGCCTTCTACATCGATTTCACTCTTCTGTAATTCCCACTAGATATTTCCCCTTAACTAAACTTGCCACCGACAACTGACATTTGCAAAAACGTAATTAAGATTTAGAGTGACGTTCTGTCCTCATCTGTGACGTCACAGTTCTCTCTTAAGCGAGATTTCTAGTTAACCCCGCGTAACTAAAAATCGCAATTAGCTATTCTATCGGTGTCAAAGATGTTTAAGTTATACTAGTCAATTCTTTCAATTAGTTCTGTCGATATTCAGTTACGCAAAGATAATTTTCACTTAAGGGGCACTAACCAAAATGCAAAGTTTCTTAACTACAAAAATAACGGTAAAAATTTCTCCCAGAGGCAGTAATATCATTATTTGATCTTGGAGATTACTTGCGTTTCTTGCCCTGGCAGAAATACTACATAGAAAAAAAGAATATTCTTGATTTGAAAATATCTTTAGTTTCTACGTGGAAATCTTGAAATAAGATTATATTGCGTTATTATATTAAACGATTATGTTAAATGAAGAAAACTTGTTTGAATGAAGCATTTATCTACATTATAGTATATAGATTATCGGTAATATTGCTTAAGTATATATGTATACGAAACAACTGTAAGCTTCTTATAAGAATTTCAACGTTTTATTTCAACATTTTTTTATAGGTTGAACTATATAAATGCTTCATTCAAGCAAGTTTTCTTTGTTTAATATAATTGTTTAATATTATAACGCAATATAATCTTATTTCAAGATTTCCACGTTGAAACTAAAGATATTTTCAAATCAAGAATATTCTTTTTTTTTTGTAGACTTGATTTCCAAGATATTTAATATCAAAAATAAAAAAAGACCAACATCTTTAACAAGACTGTGAAGCGTTTAAGTACGAATTATATTTGGTCTAGAGAGATATCGAGTTCTTTTGATATTTAATTTCCAATAAATAAAACGGTAAAAATTGAGAAAAAATCGATATCGATATCCACATCGTAGATATAGATAACCACTTACACTGCAGATAGATATCAGCTATCAGAGATTTTACGCTTTTTACATTTCACAAGTTTTGATTTTTAAGAAAAGTCGCATCAACAATTGAGAAACGTCCCGATATCTATATATGTACTACGTCAATGTCTATTAACAGGCTAGTCAGAGTGCGGCCTTCGACTCTACATCGTGTCGCGTCGATGATAATTCGATAGCTGCGAGCCGCGAATTCGTATTAGCCTTGTCTAAGTAGGCTAAGTACATACGCGAACTTCGCTTATCTGTCCGAACGCTATCTCGGAGCGGCACTTGCACTTTTTTTTTTAACGTTTTCAGATTTATTTTAAGAAGGCCGGAGATAGAGCGCCGCGATTTCGGGTCGTGAACCGTTCGTTCATTCCCCGTCGCTCCGCCGAGCGAGAATTTGTTAGCGTAGTCCGTTATGCAACTGCGGGCCCGCGCGCGCGGTTTTGCATCCATCCATTGTCCATCATGCCGCGCAGCGTGGCTCGACTCGACTCGAGTCGAGTTTGCAGTCTGCACTCTGCGGCTCTTTCGACGCGGTAGTGGGAGGTACCGTTGCACACGCTGCACCGCGTGGCAAGGGGAAAGAGAAAGAGAGACCGCCGACAATCTCTCCAGCCGCGGCGGCACGACAATGCGCTATTGCGAGAGCCCCGTCGCGTCGGACCCTCCGCTGGTCGTTCTCTGTTGCAATTTACGACGTGCAGTCTTAGAGCCACCGCTGCTCTAATTCGACGCTGGGATTATCTCAAGTCAAAGCCAAATTTGGTGCATACGTGTTGCATACGAATTTAACCCGACGCGGACGTTGCTAGGACGAAAATATGTAGCACGATTACTAGGGTGCAGGGATTTGTTAAACTCCTGCAGTTAATTTAAGAGATTAAAAGTTGCAACAACGTGAAATTTTTAGAATATTTTAAATTAAATTTTATCCTTGGGCTCAAATCATATCAAAGAAATAAAATTTGTATGATTTAAAATTATATTTAAAAACTTTTATTGACAATCACAGACACACAGCAGTTTTAGAATAGTACGATATATTATATTATAACAAAACATGAGAGAATCAAGAGAGAGAATCAAATTCGAGCAAATAAAGGGTGTTATAAGATAAAAAAAAAGTTCAATAATTTATTGTTCAAAGGTCAATAAAAACATTGGGACGTTTCGACCTTACTTGGTCCTCTTCAGCACAATGAATAAATTAAAAAAAAAAAAAAAAAAAAAACGCGAATTTTAAGAGTACATAGTATAAAACAGAAATAACTAAAACATAAACATAAAATAAAAGAAAAAATATATAATAGATATAATGATAGAATATAATATATTTAATGATATATTATAATATTACGTGTGACCAATAACGAAAATAAACTTATAAGATACCTATAGATTACGATCGCTATAGAGACTTGACAAAGAGAACGCTCTTTATTTAATCGGAAATTACCGGCTGCACACGATGATTCATTGCAAAGCGGCGGCGACCGAGCGGCGGTAAAACGGTGAGCGAGCCTCTCGTTGCTCCCGAAGGTCGATTGTCGCAACCGTCTTGTCGGTTGCACTTCGAAAATACTCGCATCGCGGTGGTGAGAGTGTACGAGAGAGGGACGATGGACAGAAAGACACGTTAGCCGAGCGTCGGATCGCGCAGCTGGATCCTCCGAATCGTTGCAGGTGCAGGTCACTGCAGGACGCGCGTTCGCGCGCGTTGCAACGTGTACGCTCGCACGTGCTCGCTTTTACGGTGACATCGGAGGTGCGTTGTTTCGAGAATTTGCGTCACGATATGGCCAAACGCTGTTACGTATCGCAACTGCTATTGCAGAATGTTAAGATCTCTAATATTTTCAAAATATTTTCAAGACGGTTATCCAACAAGAAAGATCAAATATTTTACTAAGGATATGATATTTCACATTCTTGGTATAATATTTGATCTTTTATCACACTGTGCTGCAATCTTATACATCTTATCTTTAAAGATATAAAAAGAGATTTCTAATTTTTTTCCCGAAATTGATATTGCGAAGACTTACTTCTATCTAATCGTTGAATGAATCCTATCTTTTTCAAATACTGGCTTTTATCAAATATTCTTACTATTCTAAATTTCTCCTTCGAAAACTCGAACCAATCATCACTTTTGATATTAGCACCCTGCTATTTGGTTATGATTATTTTAACAAAGATTCGACCTTTTTAAACAAAGATCCGTCTTGAGTAAACGTTTGGTTCTCATTGGTAAGTCGTAGCGAACGCATCTTCTTATTAACCTTGCTTATCTACGTCTCGCCCGAATAAAGTTCAAGAGGTCAGTTTTTACCTTCTCAACACTCATACTATTACGTTGAGTCTCGCAGGTAACAACGCGCGTCTAAAAATAGCGCAGGAAAACACCGGTCCCATTTTGTTGGCATTCCCTAAGAAGAAGCACCTTTTAATGATCCATTGCTACTAACATGATTGATTCCTTTAATTCCTAAGTATAGAACATAGGGAAATTTAAGAGGTTTCAGTAATCGCTTTAAATTCAGATGTGCGGGTGATTGGCTCACAGCACCCTAGCATGGTGGCAAATGGGAACCCTACACATTGTAGCAGTTGCCAGCGCTGTGTGTGGACCAATGGCTTCGTTTCTTCCGAAAGACGGGAGTCCAGTTTCTCCGCACGAAATTCCTCCCGTTAATTTCTCGTGCGGGGGTGTAGTTTGGAATACACGTATTCTTGTGATCAAGTGGATTCGAACCCGGTTCTTCGTGGTTACAAGTCTGGTGCTTTACTACTAGACCACTGCCACCTTTATTAGATACTAACAACGCTGAAAAAAATATTTTAATCGAAATGATATTTCGATAATAGTGGAGACTTAATTTTGAAAATATACACGGGGAAAATTTTATATTAAATTTTACTATGGTGTCGCACCAACTGCGGACCATCAAGGAGCACAAGTTGAATTATAGCATTTAATGCTATGGCCATAGCAATTTTACTATAAGACTATAGCATTTAAACTTGTGCTCTTTGATGGTCCGCAGTTGGTGCGACACCATAGTATAAAATTTAATATAAAATTTTCGCCGTGTATAATAATTAAATGCATAATAATGTATATTATAATTAGCGAACAATAAAACATTTTTTTAATTTTTTTTTCCTATATGAGTTGCATTGACAAGATCGAGAAAAGGACAAATAAACTTTTTAATCGATTCGAGATATCATTAGAATTCGTAGTTTCCCGACAGTCGTATTGCGTGTATTCGTTCGCTGCCACGAGAGATACAGATGCAATTGAAGAGAGAGAGAGAGAGAGAGCGAGAGTCATATTTGCGTGTGTGGGAGTGAGACCGCATCGAGAGCGCGATGTGGGTCACTAGGAAATTGTCAGTCGTCGTCGTCTGTTAGTCGTTCCGACAGCCTTCCTGTGTGCGACCGGCAGCTGGGCGCTGCGTGGGTGTCGTAATCCCGCGGCGCGGGGGCTCAGTTCCAGAACTTGGGAAGGATGTCGGAATCCATCACCCCATGTGTTATTTATTTCTTACGCGCTGTTTACGCGTCATTACTCCGTTTTCTTTATCTTGTTATTCCTTCGGTATACAGCTGTTCCGTGCATTATCTCTCTGATAAATTTAAAGTCGATGTGCGGAACAAACGTTCGAAAATTTTCGAGTTTATTCGAATCATCGCGTACGAATCATCTGCGAAACTGCAGTTTTATTACAATTTTTCGTGGTCAAGCGTAAAATTTAAAACGGAATTTTTAGTAAAACCGTTTTTTTCACTGAAATTTTTTAGGTTTTTTTTTCAATCATTTATTTAATATCACGTATTTTTTTAACTAACAATAAGCTTTAAATTGTAACTCTGTTAAAGCAAACGTTATTTAAAATCAGTCGAAGAAAGTGGTTTTGTTTGTAATCCGTTTGGTTCTGAAGTTTGAATCTGAAGTTAAGTTCAGTTGATCGAAGAGCTCGTCGTAACACGCTCGAAGTGAAATGCCCAGGATATAAGCGAGAAAGTTGTATAACGTTATTTAAAGTTAGATATAACATTACAGAAACTTCTGTTTTAAATTTTACGCTTGACTACAGAAGATCGTAATAAAAACTGCAGTTTTATACGCGATGATTCGAATAAATTCGAAACTTTTCGAACGTTTGTCCCGAAAATTGCGGTTTCGCTTGGAGATCCGTCCAAGTTAAGTCAGGCGCAACGTACGGTCGTCACTAAGAAAAAAAGTTGTTAACTTGACTAAATATTTTCAACCGATTATTATTTTTTTAATTGAGATATTTATGTATTTAAATTAAATACGACATATTAAATCTAACATGACGTAATTTGACTCAAATACTTAAATATTTCAATAAAAAAAATAATTGGTTGAAAATATTTAGTCAAGTTAATAACTTTTTTTCTCAGTGTACGAGACAATTCATGCCAGCTATAGCAAAGAGGTGGAAAGGCTCTTTTGTCTAGCGGCCCGCGCTGTACAATGGTTGCGCGTGGGTGTCGAAATTCGCCCCGCGCGGCATGAGGCCGCGGCGACGCGCACAAGTCGCGGAACGGGAGAGAATTGTACTATCGTATTGCGTAAGGGAGCCGCTGACGTACGCGACGATATGCACCGCCGTTAGATGGCCGGTTCGTTGCATTGTTACACCGCGAGCTGTGTGGCGCGAATACGAATCTGCATAAGAAAAGTTTCGTCGCTTTTAGGAAAGGTGTGTGTGTGTGTGTGTGTATATGTGTGCTCCAGATTTATAATGCAAACATTTGTAACGTAATAAATTGTGAAGCTGATACACCACCGCTCTAATTCATTGCAGGATTTAGAGAGAATCGCGAATGAGCTTTGTTTTCTCGAGAATAATCGAGTTTCTTTTTTCGAGTTTACATATTGTTAGCATTAATGACAAGTTAAATCTTGGTTTTTCCACTTCTCGCTCGAAGTGGAAGAGGCAAGAGTAACTTCCCACACCGAAGATAAGTGTGAGAAACATGAGTTTTTTTCCCAATTATTGTATATATGTTTCGTGTTCTCGAAATTGCCTGATAATGCTAAAACGGAATTTCTTACGACCTAATAATTATTATTTGCGAGACCGCGAGTCCTCATGCGGTGCAGCGCGCGTGCTGCAGCGTGCGTGACGCGTGTCCGAGTCTCGGTGGAGGTGCCATGCGTGCGTGCGCACACTGGTGATCAAAGATAACGAAATTGTAATAAGGAAGTCATTAAGAACGATTATCCTTCGAGGGGGTTTTCCTCCGTGGGCGAGGAATTTATTCGATACCTGATCGTGTAACAAGATTTCTCGGAACGCTCGCTCCATCGCCGGCGTGTCGAAATTATTGAAGCTGACTTTGCAACTGCACGGAAAATGTGGGTCGTCTTCGAACCGTTGCATTCGTTCTCAGATACACTAGCAAACGAGCAGACGATATTACAGTTACAGATGTTTATGTGTTTTAATATCTCATTAATAATTTTTTAATGAATTATGGCAAATAAATCTTTTAGTTGTCCGCGGTAAATGGCTAATTTAATCAATTATTTTAGAAACGATAAAAACTACCTATAGATAATTTAATAATGTTGCGCCATACACAGTTTGCGACATTGAAGTAATATAAATTAATAATTAGCTGAGATATATAGACGAAAGTAGATTTAATTAAATAAAATTAAATATAAATATGAAGGAAAGACTTACTTTATGATAAACTTGCTACGTAATTATAATATAATCTTATATGAAAACTATAATAAAACTATTTATCTGTAATCTGTATAGCTTTACGAAACTCATTGAAACTGAAGACACAGATCGCGCCCCTCCCTGCCAGTCGCCTGCGAAGGAAATCGCCGACAGAACGACGCGACAGGCTGCGTTAACTAACGGATCATACTCACGATTAATTTATGAGGTGTTAAACGGCCGGTCGGTCGAAGGGTGCATTTTAATGCACCCTTCGTGCAGCGCGACGCGATGCGACGTGACGCAACGTCAGCGTCTCTCGTGCCAGGAAATTCGAAGTGTTGCACGATAATGAGAAGGTCCCGGCTTCGCCGAGAGATCGTCCTTAACGATACCGCGCCCTGCCGCCGCGCACGTCACGCTGCCCTAACAACTCCATTTACACCCTCCTCCCTCCTCCCTCGTCCACGACCGCGGCCGCGTTTCGCGATCGGCGATCTCGCGTTTGTTATGGCACACTTTCGCCACGCGAAATTGCAATCTGGGCTACCGTCGAAGCTCGCTTCCAATTTTACGTTACGCTATACAGAGCATAACCGAGCAAGGAGACTAGCTTCGAGTAGGTAGGTGATTTAACGTAGGATGAAGAGATTCCGGGAAAAATATGCTCGAAGCGATTGATCGAAATAACGATATTTAAATAAAAAGAGGAATAAAATTATAAGTATATTTTAAGAAATATTTTAAGAGATATTTCTATATATTTATTTATTATAAAAAATATATATGCATATATAATTTCTTTACGATTTTCAAGTTTATTTATCTTGAGACAGGCCGCTGTGTTCCAGGCGCGTCGAATGAACCTTATTCGTTGAATTGCAGATCATTGACAATTATTTTTATCTTTTTTCTTTCTTTCGCTCTTTCTTTTCTTTGTCCGACGTTTCACATCGACTATGCTACACGCCCGTTTCGCAAGGAGCGAGTCACTGACATTTCTCTTTCTGCTCGGCTCGGCGCGCGCGTTAGGAGTGACTCATTGCCGAAGACAACGAACCCCGAAAGGAAACGAAGCGAGTGAATGAAGCGATGAATGGACCTTCTTATGAATGAATTTACTACCGCGTTGCTCTTTCGCGTGGTCGCGAGGATGACGACGGTGATGACGGCGACGATGACGACAACGACGGTGATCGTTTTTCCGTCGTTTTTACTGCTCTCTCGTTAAATCGCCGCTTATTCTCCAATACATTGTAAACTTTGCGTCAAAAACCTTCTCTTTCGATAAGACTACAGTTTTACTATTCACTTTTGTCTTCCTGAAGTTTAATTATCTCGTATCGACTGAAAAATCTGCCGCTGAAATTAATATCGACTGCGAAGGATCTGCAATTACGAAAATATATGTCTAATATATGTAAATATAGGATCTACAAAAATATGTAATATAATATACAATTATAAGAATGTCTCTTTAAGACGCTCTGTACATATAGAGAGACAATAAAAATGTTTAGAGAGGCAATTGGATGCAGTTATACAATAAGGAACCAAGTGCCATTTTTGTGATTTTTATTTCTGTATTGCAAGTGATCATGAAGGTCTACGAGTTATACAAAAAAAAATATCTCAACTGTTATCTGTAATGTGCTGTTCCTTAGAGACAAGAACCAACTACCAGTCGCATAGAACACTTTTAAAAAAATGCATATAACACACGGATGAAAAACGCACATAAAAACGCACATAACACATGGAATTGTATTTGAGGAGGATTATAGTTCGGTCATTATATTTGAGACAACGTTGGCGTAGAATTTTATTTCGTTGCTCTAGAAGGAAAATAAGTTTTTTTGGTGTTGTGGTTCCGCATTGCAGAACTGCGTTCAATCAATCGTGCATTTAAAGCGGAGCCTACAATGAGAATTTTAGGCGTAAAATTTAAGCTTTAAGCCTTACCGTAAGAAATTGACCAATCACAGTCAAATATTCTTTTCACATTCGACTGTGATTTGTCAATTTCTTACGGCCTAAGGTTTAAATCCTAAATTTAACGCCTTAAATTCATCATTGTAGACTCCGTTTAATATCGCGCCAAATATTAACCGCGGGGTTCAAAGTCGAGCAATCTTAATTTCCCTGACGGTTTCATTCCTCGTTTCTGAGAGATCGCGGTGCGCCCGCGCCGGTAAGTTCCGCCTCGCGAAAATGCAGCTTGCATTTGGTGAAAGGCGGCGGGACTCAGCTGTTTATACGGGCCTTTATCGCGCGCGCGAGATAATCGTAAGCGGCCGCTCGCGCGCTTACGTTACGTCGTTCGTGTTTCATAACAGCGCTCGCTTAGGATAGGAAAAGTGTGCCGTAACCCCGCTCTGTGAAAAGTGTGTCGCGCACATGCAGGCGGCTATAGTGTGTGTATATATGCACGTATACAGTAACGCCGACACGCGTGCCCGGCTTCGGCGGTGCGCGCATACTAAAATTGGAACGATATAGGAAAGATTAGCTGGCGTGGACCCGCGCAGGGGTGCTGACATGCAAAGTCGTGGGTATGTTTTTCTGATAAACAAATAAATGGAACTTTAGGCGATCCGCTTTCTGAGAAGCGCGCTACAAGCGAGAAAGAGAGAAAGCTGAAAATATAACAATGGAAGTCGAGCGAGACGAAAATAAAGTGCAAGAAGAAACGTATATATACGAACGAAATGCAATAAGAATAGAATAAAAATTTGAAAGTTTGAAGAAAAACCGGTTGAGCGGGCAGGGTGAGGGGGGGGGGGGGGGGGGGGGAGAAAACGTGGGGTGCACTAGGCGTTCCGAAGAGATACGGGAATTCAGTGGTATGCTGTGACCTATATATGACCGCCACAAACGACCGTCGTTTAACGGGAACGAAAGTGACGTCTTCGACGACGTTGCTCTTGCCATGGCTGTAAACTGACATTGGCTCGCGTCCAGCGGCGACGACGCTCTGAATAAAATTGCGATCGAAGGCACACCCTCGTGCGACGCTCGTTCCCCTGCACAGCCACCGCTCCGAACGAAAGCAAACTTTGTGTTCTTCGTATTATCGGGATACCTTTGTTAACGCATTGGGTTACGTGCGAAAAATGTGGTACCTTTGTGTACCATCAACTTTCAGGGATAATTTCCAGGGAAAAGGAATATCGATAACCGAGAAAAGTTTATTTTTCGGAATAAAAAGCCATTTTTACTTTACCTCAATCAAGCGATTAAAATATTATAGATAAAAATGCTCCTTCATTAAGTTGTACGGATGTTAAATTTATATATCTATCCTCTTTTCACACATAGTTATATGATTAATGTGACTTCTGTCAAGTCTGCAATTTATATTGCGGATTATTATTAATTGTGTATTTAATTATAATTTAAGGTAGGATTAATATACATATATGTATAAGGGTTGTCCAAATAAAAGATAGACTAACTGTTTGAGTGAAGTGTAATTTAAGATAGCATACAGGTAAATATACATACCTCACTGTTGCGCTGATAGTGCTATATATAGACACCCCTAACATTTAGGCAGGTGTCTCTTCTCCAGTGACGTCATTATTCAGCAACTCGAGTCTATGTTTCATTTGGATGACTCTTATACAATATAATTATATCTTATTATAGTTATCTTCTACTTTATAGAATTACATAGATTATAAATTATATATTATATTCTATACTTGTAATTATCTCTTGCATTAAAATTATATTGATGTATTTGTAATTACAAAATTTCTATTATATTTTCTACTTGAAATGATCTCCTGCTTTAAAATTATGTTATATTGTAATTACACAATTTCTAACTTCTCACGTTTCTCCGCAAATCTACCGTAGCTTGAAAATCTTTCGCAAGGACTGTAATTCCCAAGAGTTCCGCAATACGGTAATTTTCACTTTTTAAGAATACACTTTAATGCGATCCGTGAAATGAGCCGTTCAATCGCGGATCGCGCGGAACAAGCCTCGATATTACAGTCATCGCCCCGGTCACCGCGGTCTGTTCCTTCCCTCGCATATTATTCGCATATTATTCGTTTCCGGTTTCCCGTGTGCATCCGTGCGATCGATCGGCGCGTATCGATCACCGTCGCGCACGACGCGGGCTAGTATGCGATATGCCATGCCGTTCGCGACAATTGTTACTGTTACGCGCATCGCCGCTCCCCCTTCTTTTCTGTCGCGGGGCCGCATTGTCGCGTGACAGCGACTACATACTAGCCACTTCCTGCGTGTCCACCTTGCCACGTCGCGTGTACGCGGCGGTGTAAGGTTCACGGGTAGAAAGAAGCACGGCAAAGAGCAACGCGAAGCAATAGGCCTGTTTGTTTTAGTTGAACTTCTTGCACGGTTTATCTTTCCTTTTTTTTTTCTCTCCAACGTGAAAAAAAAAAGAGAAAAGATGAACCGTGCAAGAAGTTGAACTAAAACGAACAGGCCTAATTTCGCTTCGATGATCGCGACAATAACTTAACAATGTAACAAAATAAATTTGTCTGTGATGATTAAACCTACCTAGTTCTATGCGAAGTTGGAAGGTCTCCGAATTATTTGAACCGGAAAGAGAAGAAAAAGAAAACGTTATGAAGAAATAAGTAAAAGATGTAGAATAAAATTTTTTCATGTGAGACTGTTTTCGAGAAACGATCTCCTATCTTTGTAAGTCTCGAGTTAAAACTCTAGTTCATCTGAAGCTTATTGAAAAATGTAATTCTGTTGCTTATTCGTTATACGGGAAACTTTTAGATCGCAAAAATTTCCCTTAAAACTCTGAGTCTTTTCTGACATTTTCGTTGAAAAAGGGAAACTTGATTTCAAAATTCGTCGAGCGATCCCTCATTGAAATTGCGAACACAGTACAATATATTAAACATTTATATTTTTGTAGAGATTGCACAAATTACATCGTCGAAACAAACTTATTCCAACTATTTTATCTCTTTTATCGCGTCTTAAAACGCAATTCATTTAAAAATTGAACTAAATGAGGAGCAATAAGAGTAGCGTGGTTGTTGATACAGAAGTTGTGGATATACTTTGATTTTTAATTACGTATATTGTACATACATAAATTTTAACAAAAAAAAAAAAAAAAAAAATGTTTCTGCTCCATTTCGGGCCATCTTCAGCGATACAATGACACAATAGGAATAAAATAAAAAAACCTCATGTGTTCTCGGGCAGAAAGGATGAGCATCTTCAGATTCCTAGTTCTAAAGGTTGCTTTACTTTACATGGGAATGGTGGCATAAAAGTTGGCTAATGCGATTGGCCTGTAAAACGATAAATTTAATAATCAATGTGGATGTACTACAAATTTACCAAAGAAACCGAAAAGTAAAAAGGAAAGAGAGAGAGATTCACTCCAAAGGTCCAAGAACAATTTATTGTTTATGTATAATAAGAAGGCAATTTATTTAATTGTTTGCTCGATTAATAACGGTTCTTGCGCCGTTCTTGTGTTCCAGGGCCGTGAAGGCGTTCCAGCAGGTGCTATGGGTGGAACCAGGATTTCCACGGGCCTGCGAGGTTCACCTACGGCTCGGCTTGATGCTGAAGGTCCACGCTGAGTTCGATGCCGCCTTGAAGCACCTGACCCTCGCCCTGATCGATGCCACCACACCTGCTTCCTTCTCCAAGCTCGAGAGTAAGTGCTCGCCCCCTTTATTCGCGCCGTTAGCCGGAAAACTCCCATCAGCCGAATGTAATCGCTCGCTCACTTTCCTTCGCCGAACTTGACCGCCTTTTGCCCGATGCTCATGTCAGCGAGATAACTCTGTCTCGCGTAATCGTGTATTCAATGGTTTCTTCAAAGAACTGTTCGACACTTTAGCTCTAATGTTTATCAGATAAAAAAAGCTAATACTGATTTGTAATACAAGAATGAAGAAACCCTTTAAAAAACTTTTTAATCGACATTTTAACGTTTTGTACACAGAATGTATTAAATAGACGATATTTTATTTCTAATATTAAAGGAGGTAGACTATGACAAATGAAGGTCCAACTTAATTAGTGGTTCGAATTTTATTACGAACATACTAGCGAATCGTGAAAGTTGTCCTTTTCAATAAAGAGGCAAGTTTATCCTCTTATAGAAATATGTGGGTATATTGCTGTTATAAGAATCGTAGCTTTTGTACTAACACAAGCAATATTTCTTTGGGTAGTATAACGAGATTTGATTTGACTAGAGTTATTTATAACAGTCATACGAGTTTTACTGGTTTAAAATCTTGTCTATCTTTTGCGCGCGACCCTAACTCGTGACCAACTTTCGGTTCCATTAGCAACTAGGCAATAACACGCATTTATCTAATCAAAATAACTGGAAAATTGACCTGAATATTTCTCGATAATAAACTCACGAATAATGAACAAGTCGACGAGATTTACATATTTCGTTAAAGTGACGCGACAGATGCTGATCCTCGAAAGAAAAACTTTCAAGCTTAAGCTTTACAGAGGCAAGTAGATTCTCCGTTAATTTACGCGGATTTTGTTGTATAATGGGATTTTAATTTTGAAGTCATGAAGAATGGAAACTCCCGATTAACGGCAGCCTCTCCTTTTTCCCCGAGGAAAAAAACTGATTCCGAATTCATCGGGAAATCTGTCATTAATATTAAACTCAGGCCTCTCGTGGGGATTTCCCCCTCTCTATACGTCTCGTGTACAGATTGTATGTATGTATAGAACAAGTTCCTGGGCAGAGAGAGGTTTTTCGCGGATGAGTCACGTTGACGATGACTGGGCTGATTCATGACTCCGAATTGCACGTTTTTCACGTGGTGATTCGCGCGGGAATCATTCTTCTCTCTCTTTCGGATACCGAGAATTTCGCGCGGGAATGTATAATTCCCCGCCGGAAGTCGCGCTTTTAAATAGCCGGCTGAGCATGGCTCGCGCGCCAGTCTCGCGCCACGTGCTTATCGCGCCTCTCGCTGCTCTCTATCGACGTAGCGACAATTAATCAAACCTCGAATCAATCCTCGATCGATGATCTCCGCTCTCCTCCGCTCGTGTCCGGCTGATAAACTCGCCTTCGACGGAGTATATATCGGCATAATTTAATTCTTTCGCGACCATTAGTCTCGGGGAGAGAACCGAGTTTGATGAGTTTATCAAGAAATTCACCGAGAAATCGTCTTTCGCGCGTTTGTTCCAGTCAAGTTCCACATTGCTCATTTGTACGAGGTTCAGGGCAAGTATCGTCTGGCCAAGGAGCATTACGAGGCCCTGCTGAAGGAGAAGGTCCTGCCGTTGCATCTGAAGGCCGATATCTGCCGTCAACTAGGTAAGTCTGTCACTAATTAAGATTTCTAGTTGTTTTGTTGGGAAAAAAAGATAAATTAATTTGTTTTATACTTTAGAGGGCAAAATTAATTTAGATTTTTTAAGAAAATTTAATTGACAAACGTAAATAATCGTCGGCTTACAAAGATTATGTTTAAGCAAAACCTGAAAATTAGACGAGTAATCAGGTTTTACTATCTTTAAAATTTAATTTTTCGCGTTTAATCGCTTACTTACGTCGTAAAAATTGTCGTTTGATGTTAAGGAAAGCCGACGGAAAGATAAAAATTGACCTATTAGGATAGCTAGTGTAAATATTGGAGTTCTTGTGGAAAAAGGGCGGTGAAGGATGTTCTGTTCGGAAATACTTATTGTTAGAGGTTCCGACGCATTCTGCTTAGGGGAGTGCGTAAATATTTCATATATAAATATTTAAAGTATTGTGGAGAGAGGAATATGAAACAAAAATATTACTTTCGGAAAGTTCTACTTGGAAGTTCCCCATTTTCTGGGAGTAGACCGTGAATATTTAACACAGAGAAGACTAGAGGTGTAAGAACAAAAGTTTTGTCGATAAATTTACTTGCAAATTTTTATTATAAATAAGAGCATTTTTTAAATTTCCAATTTAAGTTAGAAATTTTTACGATAATTTTATGATAACTAGATAAATAATTTTTTTAATAATTATTGCTTTGTTCGAAGTTTATACTTAATTACTAATTAGTCAAAACCTGTTTAGTTTACCTTAATATTATTTAACAATAAGTCATTATATAAAAAATTGAATAAAAACAAAGATTACTAAAAACGACGATAACTTTGATATTTTAAATCAATTATTTATTGTGATATGTGATTACTTTAAAATATATAGTTTCCGTAAAAAGTGTATCAAATGCAAACGTACACGGAGAAAATTTTATATTAAATTTTACTATGGTGCCGCACCAACTGCGGATCATCAAGACGCACAAGTTTAAATGCTATATTCTTATAGTAAAATTACTATGTCCATAGCATTTAATGCTACGATCATAGTATTTAATGCTACGATCATAGCATTTAATGCTATAATTATAGCATTGAATGCTATGATCGTAGCATTAAATGCTATGGCCATAGTAATTTTACTATAAGACTATAGCATTTAAACTTGTGCGTCTTGATGGTCCGCAGTTGGTGCGGCACCATAGTAAAATTTAATATAAAATTTTCTCCGTGTATAAATAATTGTGAACCGAATGAAGAAGTAGCGACGTTGCGACTTACTCCGTGTTACTTTGGAAAATATCGGAGGGGTTCCGCGATCCTAGATCTAGGGGGACACTTTAATGTACCCCGCCGTGCCTCGTCGCGATTCGGTGGTCTATGCGCCAGTCTGGGACAGAAACGGGAGGAAGGGAGAGAAACGTAGGGCAGGTGCGAGAGAAACAGAAGCTAAGGATAGTTTTCCCACAACTAGAGCCTCGCTCCCTCTCTCTCCGACCCATTCACGCGGCCTCTCCTTCCCTCTTTGTCCCTCGTTCATTCACTCTCTCTCCCCCTCCCCCCCCCCCCCCCCCCCCGGAGTTGCCTCTCCGTCTCATCCCCAGCCCACCCTAACCCGGAATAAATCAATACACGTGTCTGCAGACTACTTGGCAGAGTGCAGCCGGCCCCGCTGAGAGAGACTTCAGCCAAATCCGTGAGGCTGAAGGCGCGACGATCCAAAGGAAAAATCGTCCTTTCGCTACACCGTTGCCTGCATTCCTTCCTTTGCTACAGTCACTGTCGCGCGGGGGGTGATATCTCTTTTTCTTCCTCTTTTTTTGTTTGCCAGGAAACATAGGTAAACTAGAAATCGGCAAGTTAGAGACTCAATGCTTTTCTTTCTCTTAAAATAAAAACTTTCTTCCGACCCTTTTCCTCGTTCGTCCGAAAAGGTCTTAATAAAGGTCCTTCGAGCTTTCCGAGAAGTTAATCGCCGTGACGTTACTTTTCGAGCGACGTGACGTATAGTCTCGGGCCTTCAGTCCCGTCGAGCATTTTTTTCTCACCCTTCGGAACGGATCGCTCCACGGTGAAAGTCCGCACGTCTCGTCCAGCTCTCGAAAGGCAGCGTCTCTTCTTTCGGAGCTGCGCGCTTCCTCGAGGACGTTGCGAGCGTTGCGAACGGGACATCCACTTTACGGCCCCGTTTATGGCTCCTCGCGTGTCGGCGAAACGACCAGTCTCGCTTCCCTTTTTTTTGGAACTCTGCATCGTCCTCTGCATCCTCCTTCGTCCACTCTCTTTTCTACCGCGGAGAGGAACGAAGGAACGTGAGTTTCGTCGGTTGAATAGCTGTGAGGAATAAATTCAGTTTTTATCACCACACATTAATTACAGTACGATTCTTTTTCGCAGTTGAATACGTTTTTTAAATGCAGTTATACGTTTTTTTTTACATCGATTAGTTTATTTCATTATTTTGTGCGTAAAAGTATGAAAGGTAGTAAAAATGAATATTTTGCGAGATATTTTATATTTTATGTCTAAATATGTCAAAATAAAATATGAAGTAAATTCCTCTGAATAGAGAGAGTAGTGAATGGAGAGAAGTAAACTGATTCTTTTACGATTATTTCAATGCTTTTATGCGGAATAATCAAGGGAATTAAATTGTATAAAAAGATCACTTTAATTTAAAAAATAACAATAACGTTAATATTTCATGAGAACACGTTGAACATTTTATGCGCAAAAAATTGTTTTATTTTCACTTTCCTTCAAAACTTTGACGAGAGAACCCGACTGACAGACTCAACGCGAATCGAGCTTTTGAAACCCGACCGTGGCCAGGTGGACCAATTTGAAGGCAGGTCAGGCAGATTTGCAAATCGAGCGCATATGTGAATGTGGCGTTTAGGACAGGTAAATACGCCAGGTGAATAAATAACATTAAAGGTAGACGAGCAAGCGAAGCGACGGTGCGTATCGCGCGACCGGTGATTATTTTAATCCTGTGAACAAACTGGTGGGGATATTTCCGCGAGAGCATTTTGAATTTTGCACGTTCTCGCCCCTGAATTGAAGTAAAGTGTAAATTAAAAATGTACGATAAATATTGGATGTAAAAGCGCCTAATAATTAATGTTAATTTATCATCAAGAGATTTCATGCCCCCCTTTTCGTTATTAAAATAAAATGGTTATTAAGGCTTTTGAATAGATGAAAGCGTAATTGGGTCGAAATTGACCGATCGGAGAAATTAATTAACTCGGCCAGTTTGCACGTGCGGTTCTGCCACGTGTTCATCCATTTACGGTCGCGCATTTATTGTTACGAATAACAACTTCTTGCCGACGCCTCGCTTTTCCCACGACGATTAATCCGTTGGGTATCAACAGGTAAACACGCGTCGCGCGAATATAGAAGCAGCCATAAATCAACGTCGTTATATCGAGGTCGCGCAGAAGGATTAATATTCCTTTTTTACTATAACATAATATGGAATATCATATGTTACAATATATTACAATTACATAATACTAAAATTATTATTCTAAAGGAAGAAAGTGTCTTGAGAGGTTTAAATAATTATTTAGTATTTTATATCCTAATTGTTTAATGAAAATTGGGTGATTTTAATCAATTCGAGGGAACAGTTATATAAAATATCTTATCGTTAATCAGCAATTTCCAAGAGAACCGGAACGTGACGGCCAATTCAAAGGCAATTGACGAATATGTAAGCGCTTGCTGCGGGAAAGTCCCTCAGGATCTCTTTATTCTTGTCAAGAGGACGAAAATCCTGTTGCGCACCGGGGTCGTTTTTCGCACTGCTGCGCCTATGCTTACAGGGGGTAATTTGAGACAGCCCCCCTAGAGAAGGGACAGCAGCCAGCGAATAAGAACGACCACTGCCGGGGGCAACCCTAGGTCCGATAGGGCCATACCTGTGAGAGTCTATTCAGTCTAGTTCTCTAGCTCGTCATGTAGTGTCGAGATTGTCGACGCGACAGTTCTCGAGATGGCAGACGAAAGAAGAAAATAACGAGGAAAGAGACAGCGGCACGTGCATCACTCGCGTCTGTTCTTTCGTGCAGGATGGATGTACCACGTGGTTGACTGCACGGTGCTGGGAATAAGCAGACCGCAGAAGCAAACCATAGCTACCACGTACCTGAAGCAGTCCATCGAAGCCGAACCGAGGAGCGGACAGAGCCTCTACCTTTACGGACGTTGTCTCGCCGCCTCTGGGAAGGTGCACGAGGCGTTTCTCGCGTACAGGTAATGAGTCATTACTAATGATACGCGAAAGCCAGGTATGACATCGATGCCAGTCTGTCGATTGAAATTGCAACGCGAAAGAATAGGTTCTCGACTGCGGAACGTATTTTAGCTAGAGGTTATTTTTTTTTAATTTTATTTATGTGTAATTGCGCCTTTTTTTGTAATTAGATATACGCTTCGAAATTTGCAATTTTATGTAACAAAAATGAAGGAAGTTGAAAAGTTGGGATTAAAGTTGGCTTTCTGGCATTGCAATTTCAATAAACAACAGTGTGTGAATTTTCACTGTATTAAATGGGAAAGTTCCTGTTAAATAAACTTAAAAGTGACATCGCGCGGTTTAAAAATAATATTTGTTAATTAAAATAATAAAATTAAACATTTTCTCTATTTAAACAAAATTTTTTTCTCGATATCCTCTTGGAATGCTTGACTTTTTTCAAAATTTGAAAGAAAAAACTTTGTATACGCATGCTCTAAAATACATTTATTTTTATATTTTTTTATTTATTATATTTTTTTATTTATTATATTTTTTTATTTATTATATTTTTTTATTTATTTATTATAATATTTGTTGTAATATTTGTATAGGAGTATAGTCAAAAAAACAGACGTTTTACAAGTTTTAGAAGAAATTTTCCAATGTAGTACAAAATTGAATGTAATATTAAGGCAAGTATTGTAGATTTAATACTATTATATTTATTATTATTAATTATTATTATTAATATATATATATTTATATATACATTTACTTATAATTGTCTCCCCTTTGTTTGGGTATTAATAACGTTCTCCATGTGCTCAATAGAAATTCGGTCGAAAAATCGGAAGGCAATGCGGACACGTGGTGTAGTATAGGAGTACTATATCAACAGCAGAATCAGCCTATGGATGCCCTGCAAGCCTACATATGCGCCGTGCAACTAGACAAATCCCATTCGGCTGCTTGGACTAATCTAGGCATACTGTACGAAAGTGTCAGTCAACCGAAAGACGCTCTAGCCTGTTACGTTAACGCATCCAGGTAAGTTGCATATTATTCCATCGCGAGTCATTTTTTATACATATAGCGTTCCGCAATTATTAAATGCTATTGTCACAGTATAGGTAGGAACAGTAGGTTCATTCCGTGAAAAATGGTGCTAACGGTTGTCTCTCGCGCATGACCGAACTACCTAATCAAGAATATAGCGACTATTGAACAGCTGTTCAACAGTCGTAGGGTCGTAAGCTATACGCTATTTAAGACCGTCTTAAGTACAATGTTAAGATGTCATAAACCAATCACAGAGCCATATTAGCATATTAAGACATTATTTAAGACGGTCTTTAAATAAGAAACGGATTATAAATACCGATCTAAATGTTTTATTTATCCTGTGCAACATTAAATATAACATAGTACATATATAACAAAAAATAAATAAATATATATACAGGGTGGACCAAATGAGTCTATAATGGGAAAAATCTCGAAATAGAGGTTAGATACAGCAAAATGTTTCAGACAAAAGTTGTATGGTCTAAAGGGGGACATAAGATGGTGGCAATGATTTGACTTTTGATGGTCGTTTGAAGCTCACGTGAACGTCACCTTCAATTTCTTAAACGGAACCTCCTATATTGTAGTATATCGTTTGAAAGGGCATAAAATAAGAAAAATTTTGGCGCAAACCAGAGGTTGATACGTTGATCCGTTCGGGAGTTATTTAAAGTCAAAGTTGGAAAAAGTCAATTTTTAACCCTAAATAACTCCCTAACGGGTCAACGTATCGACCTCTGGTTTGCACCAAAATTTTTGTTATTTTATGCTCTTTCAAACGATATACTACAATATAGGGGGTTCCGTTTATGAAATCGAAGGTGACGTTCACGTGAGCTTCAAACGACCATCCAAAGTCAAATCATTGCCACCATCTTATGTCCCCCTTTAGACCATACAACTTTTGTCTGAAACATTTTGCTGTATCTAACCTCTATTTCGAGATTTTTCCTATTATAGACTCATTTGGTCCACCCGGTATATATATAATATCTTGGTTTAACATATTTTCTTATATAATTCTTTTTTGCTTTTTCATATGTTTATTATTTTACATTTCTAATACGTATATCCCTTTTTTTATTAACTATTAATAACCGTTCAGGTTAATTTATACACAATTATATTTAAATTGAATTGTATTTGAATGGCATTAGATGTTTCATAATTGTTCTCGTAACAGCTCTTGAAATTATTTCACAATTAGACATATTAAATATGTTGGACATATTAAATATCCATTTTAACCAGCATCTATTGCCATTCAAATTATGGCCCGCGTCCCAACTAACAACATGGCGACCGTGTAGCATCTAGATATTCTAGATCAAAGGTGCCGACAGCGCGACGAGTGATCCTACTGTTCCTACCTGTACTGTGCTATTGTAATCCCGTTGCTTCAACCTTGGCGAGTACATTTATCTGCTGTTTAGATTACAAGTGATTGATCACATTAATAATTAAATTAAATATTTTTTAAAGTATAATTGACCCATTAAATCCTAGGAGGCCCCTGCGTGCTTTTCTGTTTTAAGTTCTAATCATTCGAAGCCCTGATCAAAATTTTTAGACCACAATTGGGATATTTGGGGGTAAAAAGAGTTGCTCTTTCTGAAAATCTAGTCGGCGATGAGGTGGGATAGCTGAAGGAAAAGATAAGTTGAAAATGGAGGTAAGAAACGTAAACGACCCTTTTTACTGACAAATACCTATTCAACTAATAAATGATTTCGTTTACCTTTTTTAGTAGAATAAAACGATATAATTATTATTTATTTGAGTCAATTTGTAACAAAAATTCTAAGGATTTAAAACAGAAGAGCGCGCGTGCACGCAAGGAGAGGCTTTCTAGGACTTAATGAGTTAAGACATAAAAATTAAGTAAATGTATAGTGTGCAATTGTTAAATCACTCGTTGCAGTCCTATAAGTTATATTACGCGTGTTATTTTTTTTCTCATGTTATCGTTTGTATATGTCACGGCGTGTGTTTTGTAATAAATAGGTTTGTTCGTGTTGCTTGAAATTTCCAAAACTTTCTGCACTTAAAACGTGATGAATATATGTATATGTATACTACTGGGCGTTAGAGAGAAAAAAAGCGAAGATTCTAAGTGCAAAAAATTCAGGCAACACAAACAGATTTAGGGACGATTGTTCCAACCAGGGCTGCGTTCAGGAATTCAACCTAAGCACACTTCGGTAACTAAAATGCTATATAGTGTACGTGACGTATAGCATTTTAGTTACAGAGGTGTACCCAGGTTGAATTCCTGAACGGGCAGCCCTGTTGGTAAACTTACTACCAGTTAAATCATATAGGTATCTTTGGTTTTCCTCCAAATTGGACAAAGATAGAAATATGACTTAACTATTAGTTAGTTTACCAAAACTAGGTTGGGACATCTGGCTCTTAAAATGATCGGCACGTGTCGCAAGTCGTAAGTTGAAGGTCGGGTTTACGTTTGGCAATCTGAAAAATTCAAATAATTACACTGAGTTATTAAATAAGCGTGATAAGATTTTCTGTTTTACTCGTAGGGGAAACAGCAATATAGCGAATTGCACGGGCCCATTCGCGGGTCTGGGTGGCGTTAAGTCTGGTGGCAACAATCCGATGAACCCGTCCCTCCATCAGCGCATCGGCTTTCTGAATAGTAACCTGAGTCAAGCACCAATGCCTTCCGTCGCTACTAAGTGAGTCGTCATCGTTGAAAAGCCAAATTACACATTACAATTCCATTATAACGATCTTTTATGTAGCTCTTCAAACATTAGGATAAATAGATGATAAATATATTTGAGAAATTACGCGTTTTTAGTCTATGTAAAATTTTTAAAATAAAAATTGTTTAGATATTATATTGTTTATTAAATTATTTAATATTGATAATATCAAAATAATAATAAAATACATAATCCAATATTAAATCCGCTAATAGATATTTGGTAACAGTAATTAACATAATAATAGCAATGAGTCTATATAATAGAGAAATATCATCTCAGAGAGTAGTAAAATAAAATATAAAAACAAAATTAAGTGGGCTAAAGGTTAAGCTGGAACTATAGTTGACCTTTACTGTACTTTTCTTTGATTTTGTGGTCACGGAGCTTGTTTCCTGTTTTCATATAATTTTTATTCCTTTTATCCAGGAGGCGGCAATTGCCGTCAATCGAAGAGGCTTGGAATCTGCCAATCAGCGCAGAGATGTCCAGCCGGCAGCAGCAGCAACAGCAGCAACCCGGTGGGCCTTCGTACAAATATGGTGCCACACCGACTGGACCGCCTCCGCCTTATCCTCAAGCTCAGGGACAGAATGCTAAGCGATTTAAGGTACAGAATACATTAAAATAGAAGACGAACATTTCTAGAAACTTGCTATATAATTTAATGCAGTCTAAATGCTTTACAAACACAGTAGATCCCGATAAAGTATTTGTAAAGAATTTAGTTATTATAATTAAAGACAAATTAGAGAATTAAGTAACTTGGATTAAATATTTCAAGTTTGCATTAATTAAATTCAATTTTGTTTGATAGACCGACGAGGTGATATCGGCCGCACCACAGCAACGAGCGTCACAGTACTACTTATCGCCGCAGCAACTACAAATGCTGCATTTCCTACAACAAAATCTCAATAGCCTGACACCGCAACAGCAGTCTGTGCTTGCCCAGCTGCAGCACCAATATCGTGCAATGCTGGCACATCAGCAACAGATCAGGCAGCAACAGCAGCAAGCGGGGCAGCGAGGTCTGAGACCGGGACAGCCCGGTTATCCTACGGCATACAGCCATCCTCAAAACCTCGCCCAATCGTCGGGTATCGTCAAGAACTACGGCATACCGCAACAACCGGTAAATATTTAGTATCTCATTTTTTAAATAAAATTTGCGTCATTGATCCTTACACGGTGGAGAAAATACGTGACACTTTTTTTTAATTTTCACATAAAATGTGATATGTTTGTCACGTCGAAAATCAATACACCGTTCAAGTCATTTTAATTAATCAACGTTTAGTTGCAGCAAGGAGGTACGGTTGCGCTACAGACGGGCTTCTCCGACACCAATGTCGGCTACAATACGGCGGCAACCGGGAACACTACGCAGACACCAGGAATGCCTTACAAATCCGCCTCCGATCCCACTTACCCGCCGCAGAGACAACAGCTCGCCGGCGGTGCTCAGTATGGTGGCCAGTATCAGCAGCAGCCGAATCAGTATGCTGCTCAAGGTTACACGCAGGTCACATCGGCGATTAGCGGCTACTCGGAGAGTTCCACGGCGGCTGCAGCGAATAAGGACAATTTGGGTGTGACGGATCAGGAGTTGCAGGCGCTGCTGTCACAGAAGGACATAGCCACGTCGCTGGCGGAAGACCTGCTCAAACAATTCGGTTCCGACGATTTGGAAACTGTCGTGAAGGAGGAACCGCCGTCGAGTGGCGGTGTCATCAATGACAACGGCACGTTGAGCTCCGGTCCGTTCTCGCCGTCGAATATCGAGGAGAACAAGGTAAAGGAGGTGAAACTGGAAAAGCCGGAAGAAGCGGCTTCCCAGTCGACCCAATTGAAATCGACGACAGATTCTGTGACGACGACGGCCATGACGACCGCGACGACGACCGTGACTACGGTGAAATGTGAGACAACCGCGGGGAAGTGCGAGACGACGACGTCATCGTTATCCTCTAGCACGACGATGACGACGACGACGATAAACAGGAGCGAGGCGACCAGTATTTCCAAGATAGAACCGATGATGAATTTGAAGCTCGAGTCGTTATGCGAATCGCAACCGGAATACGAGCTAAGCATCGAAATGGATGCCAGGACGGTGATCGAGACATGCAAGGGTCAGGGGCTAAGAGGAGTGCCGAATTGCTCGATACTGAGCGATCGTTTGCCACCGCCGGCGCCGCCGGATCCGCCCACTCAAAGATTGACGAAGGAACAACTGTTGCCGCCCGCACCAAGCGTCTATGTGGACAACAAGAAGGAAGCCTTCAGCCCGCATCTGCAGGAATTTTGTTTGAAACACCCGATTGCTATGATACGTGGCCTCGCAGCAGCGCTCAAGCTCGATCTGGGCCTTTTCTCAACGAAGACTCTGGTCGAGGCAAATCCAGATCATGGGATCGAGGTACGCACACAAATGCAGCAGACCAGCGAGGAGAACTGGGATCCGGCGCTCAACAAGAAAGTCTGGAACTGCATCAGTCACCGCAGCCACACGACGATCGCCAAGTACGCGCAATATCAGGCCTCCAGTTTTCAGGAGAGCCTGAGAGAGGAGAAGATACAAGGCGGCGTACATGCTTCCAATCTGTCAGACTCGGATTCGAAGGACAGCACCGGTCAGACGGTCCGACGTAAAAAGAATACTTTTGGTCTAGCCGGTCGACCGGGAACCAAGATGCTGCGCTTCGGCACCAACGTGGATCTGTCAGATGAGAGGAAGTGGAAGCCACAATTACATGAACTAATGAAGTTACCGGCCTTTGCCAGGGTGATATCAGCCGGTAACATGCTCAGCCATGTGGGCCATGTGATCTTAGGAATGAACACTGTACAATTGTATATGAAGGTATAATTAAAAATTTAATATAATGAAATTATCAACAAAACGTTTGAATGTTTCTAAATGTGATTTCATTTATGTAATCGTTTTTTTCAGGTACCTGGTAGCAGAACGCCTGGACACCAAGAGAACAATAACTTTTGTTCTATTAACATTAACATCGGACCGGGCGACTGCGAATGGTTCGCTGTACCAGATGCATATTGGGGCATGGTATGCTCGCTCTGTGAGCGCAATGGCATAAGTTATCTACACGGCAGCTGGTGGCCGAATCTAGACGATTTGTACCAGGAGAATATCCCGGTGTACAGGTTCCATCAGCGACCGGGCGATCTCGTGTGGGTAAACGCGGGTTGTGTACACTGGGTGCAGGCGGTTGGCTGGTGCAACAATATTGCGTGGAACGTCGGTCCGCTCACTGCCAGACAGTATCAGCTCGCGATCGAGCGTTACGAATGGAACAAGCTGCAGGCATTCAAGTCGATTGTGCCAATGGTGCATCTTTCGTGGAACTTGGCGCGTAATATCAAGGTGTCAGATCCACGACTATTTGAGCTGATCAAGAACTGTCTTCTGCGAACGATGAGACAGTGTTGCTTAATACTGGAATTCGTAAAGAGCAAAGACGTAGAAGTGCGCTTCCACGGCCGCGGCAAGAACGAGGCCTCACACTACTGCGGCCAGTGCGAGGTATGTTTCTTTCCTTTCTTATGCTAATAATCTTGAAAACTAATGTATAGTCTACATTTTTATAATTAGCAAAATAATATATAAAATTTATTAAAATTTTTTTTCTTTTTAAAATTTAAATTATCTTGTACAATCGGCACTGCACAGTTATACATAACTTTTTGTTAGTATGTTTTTATTTTATATAATGTCCGATGTATTATATTACT
This sequence comes from Leptothorax acervorum, assembly GCA_035220615.1. Lineage (NCBI taxonomy): Eukaryota > Metazoa > Arthropoda > Insecta > Hymenoptera > Formicidae > Leptothorax > Leptothorax acervorum. The sequence continues at coordinate 82,085 of JASTWQ010000270.1, read as the reverse complement.
TTTTAATTTATATGATATTTTTATCTTTGCACGGTTTAATAAATTTAGCATGTTAAAAAAATGTTTGACCTTTTTGCAGATTGAAGTGTTCAATATCTTATTTATCCGCGAACAAGAAAAACGTCATGTAGTGCACTGCATGGATTGCGCACGTAAACAATCTCCTTCGTTGGAGGGGTTCGTCTGTCTGGAGGAGTATCGTATGCGCGACTTGATGGACGTTTACGACGGATTCACCTTGCACATGCCGATGGTCACCGCCACCAGCACCACCACTACCACCTTCTCATCATCGTCGTCGACAGTACCGACGACGTTACAGGCACAGGCCGGCCAGACCTCCTGAGGTTACCTGCAACACATATATCTGGATTTCCTGAGCACGCTGTAGCAGTAGTGATCACTACCATCCGGGAAATGCGAATTCTTTCCGGATGGTGATGACGACTACTGCTAGTGTTAGTCCTTGTGTTAATGCGAGACAAGAAAACATTTCGTACGATAAGCATTATCCATGTACCTGAGAGCTACGCGAAAAGAGGCGGGACCGGCTCTTTAAGAGCTACTCATAGGCGACCGTCCGAAAATATATTGGATGGTGTGAAAGCTTGACAGCAATTTCTCTCGAGATATCGAGTTTTAGGGAAAAATATTTCGAGTGAAAATTATTAGATCTTGAGGATGCATTTTTTACTGCAAAATTACTTTTTAGTCCAAGAATGTGTTCTATTAAATATTTTTTTCTTCCTCCAATAGCAATATTTTCAGAGACATTAGCTTGTCATGCTTTACCTCATCCTGTACATGTATATATACACATACGTATACATATGTATGCATGCATGCATGCGTACATTATACATATAATACACACTTATGTATATTTTTATCTCAATTTGTGTACGGCAGCCTTTTTAGTATGCGCTCTAATCTGCACTTGATCATTCGAATTCGCTGGTAGGAACGTGATTATCGCGACAGAGCCTTGTGAGCCGATCCCAAGGGAAGAAGAGAGATTAAAAAGGAGGGGCAGTCCTCGGTAGACGCGAAGACTGATTCGCGCTGCTTGCGGCTCGCTCGCTCGTTAGTTAGCCCTGTTTGTACAAATCTAACTCGCTTATCTATAAAAAAATATCACCAACGTCGCCAGGTTATTCCCTGTAAATATGCAACGGCGACCACGATTATCTTTCTAATTTCTATATAGCTCTCGGGTATTGGCTAGAGAAGACTGTCTCTGATTATTAAAGAACGTAAGAGTGTAATAATCGGCCCGCGGCATCGTCATGCGATCGTTCCCATTTCAGAGCGCTGGACATCTTACCGGATTCGATCTGGTTTCCTTATCATTGTTTATTTCTTATTGTAATTAACGATTATTGTGATTTGCGACTGAGATTGGAAATTTCTAGATGTTAGACATTGTATCGCGAGCAGCGTTTTTCTATTTATCATGGACTTGAAATCTAATCTTTGAATTTTTTTTTGTTTTTCGTTCTTCGCAATTAGTTCGGAGTGTAAGACTATGCGTAATACGTTCTCACTGCCACTTATGAAACCGCTGAGATAAAGTGAGAGATTCCTTTATCATGTATTAAGGATCGTATAAGGACGAGAGGTTGCCCATCGTTGATTAATCATTGTTAGGAGAATACGTATAAAGGCATATTACTGCCACGCGTGGTACTGCTCAAATCATTTGTACATTTTTGTATGCAGATCTATGACATCAGGACTAGGAAAAAAAGGAAAAAAAAAAAGAAATTAGTAAAAATATTTCTAGAGTGTAGCATGATCTCTACTGCCAACCATGCATGTTATTTCCTGTTAAACGAAACGATCAATTATTAAAATTTAAGTGTTACATAAAATTAAAGCCTCGAGCATGGAAATTTAATATCCGGGACGATTATCGTTTGTCCAAATCTACAAATGTAGAAATAAAAATTAAAAAGTAAAGATAAAGGGTCAAACAAAATGAGCTGGAAAAGAAATACAGCGGAGACCCATGTTTGTATCTCGGGATTAAAAGTGAAATCTTCGAGTTTCATTCAATTGTGAGTTTCTCGCGTGCGACGTCAACCACTTTTCAAGAAATGTACAATATTTTTGTTTTTTATTTAAAATCATATTCCTGCGATAAGGGGTCAACGTGTGCATGCGCACTGTGATTTTTCTTAGCAAAATTCTCGAGCTCTAGCGAGGAAAAAATGTAAACTTGCGCGCCGCTCGCAGGGCGATGAATGCGCGGCGATGAATGAGAGGGCGAGATATGATTTTCGGAAAGGGGAGAGAATAGAGACACACCGTAGAAGGGAAAGAGAGCTTCTTGTTCATCAGGTTTAATCGTACTTTAAGACAACAAATGTACCTTCACTCACAGTCTCGTCAATTGATCACGGCGTTCACAGCCGACGTAATGTGCCAGAGCGCTTACCGTACCACCACCCTGTATATTATTCCGATCCGAGGAACTTGAGAATTAAGGTAATATCTTTGCCATTGTTAAACTAATATTGTACAGGACGAAATCAGCAGAAACGGAATAATTGAGGTATCTGGCCTGCCACTACAGCTCCACTGGGCTGAAAGGCGAAGGAAATCGCGTCACTGCGATTACCTGCAAGTGTTCCTTTGATAAAAACGGATTTACTTTTAATTCTCAACTTCTCGACCCCCGTCCCGAGCGAACTGCGCGCGAGAGGGGGGGCACAAGGAAGAAGAAGAAAGCAAAGTAGTTAGCTCTTCGCGCCACGAGAAAGAATCATCCACAAAAGAAGCGATGTATTTTTAAATATCTAGAAGCGCTAGTTCTCCACCGAGTCAGTAGTTTCGAGGAATTAAACGACAGAAAAAGGAGGACCGCCGCGTTCTCCTCTTATTTTCTACACGATTGTACTCTAGACAAGTCATAAATGCCCATAACATTCGCTGAATCGACGTATCAACATCTTCTGCTACCTTCAACCACTCTTTTTTATTTAAAGCAACGTACCTAGTACATGTGTTGAGGCATTGTACATACAGGAAAAATTTGGTCAGGCCGTCTGTTCAAAATCACTAGTCCGAAAGTACTTTTAAGGACTGTGCGAGAAAAGACTGAACACTTTGCTCTGTTCTAAATCTAGATAATATCATTGGGATGCGAGTTTTCAGGGCAATCATTTGTAATCTCAGGATATATTGACGTAAAATATAAAAGGAAAATATATGAGATAGATAACGTGTCGCGCTGCATGACAAGATATCCAACTAGATTTCCCATCGCGCGATCTATCGACAGATTTTACTTGATGACAAACTTAGTCCGACGTAGAAGAAGAGTCTTAGAAGATTTCTGAAAGATCTAACAAAACTCCCGAGGGACTAATTGCGAGTCTTGATTTTATTCCTGAGGGCTTTTAAAAAATTAATTCGCATTATTATCTAATAAGAGATCTCGATTGACCCGCGACGAAGGAGGAAATTCCTAGAAGAATCTGCCTAATGCATTTGAATCGATCACCAGACAGCACACATTTCTAAAAAGACGTCGTAAGGACGTCTTTGAGATGTCTTTCAGACATATAGGTATGTCTAAAAGATGTCTTTACGATGTTTTTTTTTAGACACGCGTGCTTTCTGGGTCCCACTTGAGGTATTCAGGAGCTTTACAGAAATATTGGATTCTTTACTCTACGGGAGTACGATAGTACGAACCGCCGATGATTACACAGCTTTTATTCCCATTTGCTCGAATATGCATCAAGAAGTTATTATAAAGCAAAAATCCTATCGATGTCGGAATATACTCTTTTTTTTTTTAAAGCAGACTGATGTATGGAGATGATATTGCAAATGTTCCCGAGAGAATGGAGAGCTCAGTAATTGTGGCGAACAAAACGTCGATCAGTTTAGTCGCTAATGCCTATTTCTACCAATGTAGATTAACTTTAATCTTGATTTAACTTACTTTAATGTTTATCTTTTTCTAACTCTTAGAACTAGAAAAAAAAATAAAAAGTGAATTAAACCGAGATTAAAGTTAATTAATCTACATTGATAGAAGTGGACATAAGTGTGATAATTTGCACGCAGCTTCTAAACGCCTGGGAGTCTCCGATGAGATTCACAATATCTTCGAGCGAATGTTATGGTGTTTGTGGCATAATTAGCGTACAGCAACGACGACCACGCGCGACGCTTCGGGACGAAATGTAGAAAAGGAAAATAAGATACACGAGCCGTCGAGACGACGGGATTCACTATAGAACACCTTGGTCAGGGAAGATGTAAACAGTTTTGTTTCTCGTACATTTTAAAAATCGTACACACAAGCACGCTACTTATATGATCTCAACTATGCACGATGCCGGCGGAAAGAGAAGTGGTCGATATATACCGCGTATTGTTTTTCCGCCGGCAGTCGCAAGTTCCGAACTGATTTGACATCTTTCGCTACTCCGTAAATTATATATATATATATTATATATACATATTATAAATATATAAATATATATTTAATGTAAAGGATAAGGATAATAGGCAAATTCACAAGTAGAGAGCTCGCGCGAGCTTCTTCGTAATTAGAAGAGCGAGACCGGTCGTTTGTGCCACGATCGCAAATCGTGCGCGTTTGTTCGATATTTTCGTAAATTAAAACGATGAAATCATGTGTAAGTAACGCGAAGAAACGTGCGTGTGTGACGCTACTCTGATCCTTCCAGTTCGAAAACGAGCCTTTCAGTCTTTTGTAAAAGTTCCACATAAAATTCCCGTTTGTCCGCGCGAGCTTATCCCTCGTCTTCTATGTAGAGATGAATGGGGATTTTTCGACGGAAGGTATTCAGACACGTGCAAACGAGTTCGAGCGTTCTCGATAAACGCGCACACAAAGGTGAAGACCGCCGTTAATTCTCCATGGAGAAACGCAACGCAATCTCGAGGCGAGCACACAATCGTGATTTATAGGTAAAAGAAAACTAATCGAGCATTTCTTTTGAATAATCTCGTCCATGGAGGATTAAATCGCTCGGGGGACAGAGGAGAAAGAGTGTATAAGGGCATATTTTCGCTATAAACTACTACTATTACTATTATTATTACTGTTACTACTACTTCTAATTTAAGTTGTACACCCTACGAAAGAGACCGAGCAGACCAGACAAGAATTATTTTTTTTTTTTTTGGTCTGTGAAATGATATAGCGAGGTAATATTTTTCTCATCAATCCAGCCGTATGTACGTGTATAAACGGATATAAATCTGTATAAAAGAGCTGTAGCGTTTATTATACATACATACATACATACATACAATGTATATGTATATATACGTATGTATGTATGTATTGGCAGCCGTTGTAGCCAGTTGTAGCTAGCAATCATAGGCATATATGTTTATATATACACAGGGTGTCCCGGGTTTTACCCAACAAACTGCGGGAGCATATTCTACAAGTCGAAATAAGAAAAAAATGTTATATGAAGTTTAAATGTTTATGAAGATTACTTCTGTACTATAAACCTTATTTTTTGAAGTTTCCCATAAGCAAAAATCAAGAGGCGTTAAATCTGGCGATCTTGGAGGTCAGAGGGCGGATTTTTACCTACTTCATGGTCCGTTTCAATATTTGTTTATAATAAAACATTTCTCATCATCATCATAGTCGTTTCGTTCGTTGCCGAACATCGTGACTTCCTCATGACGATCATGGGAAGTTCTCTTGGAGTATTATTTACGCCTCTCTCCTTTCTGCGGAGTATGGGGGGGGGGGGGGGGGGGGTACACATAGCAGTTGTCAGTCAAAAACATTTCTAGTCAAATTTTATATAACATTTTTTTTCTTATTTTTACATGTTCCGTTTCAATGTTTGTTTACAATAAAACATTTCTAGCAAGATTTCATATAACATTTTTTTCTTATTTTTACTTGTAGAATATGCTCATGCAGTTTGTCGGGTAAAACTCGGGACACCTCGTATATATTATATATAAATATATAAATATATACGGCTGAACACTACGTCGCTGTAAGCTATGTATTTCTTAACGACAACAACAACAACGTGAAAACGTTCACTGCCAAATTGTGATAAACGAGAGGAATCCCACCTTTATGCCAGGAGCGTTTTCTTGACTTCTGATCGCATTGACCAATCGTTTTCGCGCCCCATCCGCCCCACCCCTGTTTTCCGCAATCTCCCCCACTACGAGAGTTCACCCCCCTGTGTAATAATAATAATAAAAATAAAATAATAATAAATAGTTACCGCGCATCCAATCCGATCATAGTCATCTATTTTTCCTTAAATGAAGCTAGACTATAATCTAGACGAGGAAGAACGAGGAAGTTAGTCTCGACCAATGCAGCTAGAAACGAAGGAAACCGCTCTCCTATTTTAAGCGCCACAATTTAATGGCCGTATTTTAAAGCGACAGACAGTACAGATATTGTATAGATCGAAGCGATATTTTTAAACGGGGCACGTTTTACCGAGAGAAAGAGGTAGTGGCGAGAGGCGAGAGATAAAAGAGAGGCAGGGAAGCATCATCCGGACCGCCTTTTTAGCGCTCTTCTAATTGTATGTTTATTACGTGTACAGTGCCTTTGTATCTTAAATGAGACAAGTCCCCCCCCTTCGTCCCTCGGAGAAAGCAATAGACTTTGCGACTCGAGCAAAATTTTCCGAGCATCTTCGACAAGAATCTCTATTGGCTCTTACAATTAGTTAAGAAAGACTGTAATTGTGATAAAAATTAAACCGTAATTGTCTTCACTTTTTAGAGATTAATATATTTCGATGTCAATTTTAGAGAACAAATGTTATTTAACGTTTGAAGTAGAAATTGGGTATTGAAAAATTTTAGAAAAGAAACTTTTATTATTATATAAATACAATTTTATTCCAAAAGGAAGAAACAAAATCATTGAATTGGGTGAAGAAGATATGATTAGCAGTGTCCAATTTCGTGTCTAAATTTCGCGGCGAAATAACATATATTTTTCGTCTTTAAGATTCTTTCTCAGAGGATGCGAAATTTTGCCGATGATAGTCGATTAACGGTAAGCGAAAGGGACGCGTGTGATCATGAGGGATAGGGAGGCGCGCGGTCCTTCCTACGTATCGTAACATTCTTCTGACTAGGTTCATAATTGTAATGAATTGTCTAATGATTAATATGTAAAATTAGATTAATTATTCGAGTATGTTGTAAAAGTCGTGTACAGTCGAGCCGGCCGATCGAATCGGTCGCGAAGGTGCGGTGGCCCCTCGAAATCGCGCGGCGGCGGCCACCCTGTAGCTAGCCTTATTATGATTATCATTATTGCCATTATTATCATGGATTATTATTACGATTATAAATATTGTGTTTACCGTAATAATGTGTAATATACGAGGTTACACGGAGCCAGAGATGTTATGCATTTCCACCCCCCTGTCACCGATTACTATAATTACACTGAAAAAAAATTATTATTTGCAAGAAAATTGATTTATAAGAATTTAATTTTCTTAATTCAAAGAAATATTAGGTAGATTTGAGAAAATATTTTAAATTCAGACAAATGTTTTCTCAAATTTACCTAATACTTCTTTGAATTAAGGAAACTTTTATTGAAATCGATTTTCTTGCAAATAATACATTTTTTTTCAGTGTATAGTATAATAATAATATCTTTCACAGTGAGCATATTATAACGCTGTTCTGTGATAAAATTAATCATCAGCTTCTTCATTATATTCATGATGGTTATTATTTTTTTTTTACATTTCGAAGTAGCCGAGTTATTCTATCAACTATTGGAATTATTTTGCAAATAAAACTTGTGATTAAAGTTCCAATTAAAAAGGGGGTAAACTCGTGTTTGTATAAGATCGATTATTTATTATATGTGCTATATACATTCAATATTTTGTGGCAAGATGACACGGAAATGAAATTGGACAGAATTCCTTTTCAAGACCTGAATATCTGCTCGAATACTTGTCGCGCTTATCAGATTGGTGCAAAGATTTATCGCTTTTTTCTATTAATATCTATCGATGTGTTGTTTTACTATCGGTGTACCGTACGTTTTATTTTCTTTTTTAAAGAATCGGTACGATATTTTCTAGATGAAGTACCTATATATGCGTCATGGACTATATCTTGATAATCGGAAATATAAGTCTGCGCAATTTTATTCCCAACTGTTATTCCGTGTGATTTTCCGCACCAATCTGGCAGCATCGGCAAAGCTATAGGTACACGGAGAACTATTCTCGGAGATTCTCGATCTACGTTCTTCGCATCGCCTGCTTTCTGATTTGCTTGCGGCGCGCCTGAACCACACCGTAGACCACCGCGGCAAGGCTGCGGCAGGTGCTCCTGTGCCTAGGAGTGCCCTCCTGTTGTAAGGTGGCTTTGCCCAGCACGAAGTACGTCTCCATCGTGCCTTTCCCCTTCACTTCGATTAGCCCGCGTTTCTGAGTCTGGTAACCCCTCGATTCCAGAAACTGCTCGCACACGACGGATTGATAAATTAGCGCAATTCTCAATTGCTATTTTAGAGAATAAAATATAAAGTCGACGAAAAAATGAACATATAGGTTGCATATGAAAATAATTATTAAAGCGTCGCACTGCATTTACCTTTCAAAGTACCGACATGCAAAAAATTAAGTAATAATTTGTACCTACGATATATACGAAACTCAGGAACGCTTTTTTAAATTACTATTATTGCCGCTTTTATTATTACCCTGGCGATGTCATGCGGGACTTGTATCTTGCCCATTACACCGGTGGAATCCATCCTGGAAGCCTCGTTTACAGTGTTACCCCATATGTCGAAGACCGGCTTTCGGGCTCCGATCACGCCGCCAACGAGAGGCCCGCAGCTGATGCCCACTCGCAGGTCAAAGTTGTTGAACGAGTGAACGTTCACGTCCTCGAGACGATGGCGCATGGCCACCGCGTAGTCCACCAGCCTGCACAAGTGCTCCATATCGTCGCCGTTGTTATCCTGCCATTTAAATTTTATTCTTGTACCCTATATCACATCTTATCTAATTTAAACCTCTTAATGTACCTACCTATATTAGAGATAGGATCAAAAATATGTACTTAAAAATTCGAGTCAAATCCAATTAAGTTTAATTTTTTATAGGATTCGAGTAATGAATAAGAAATAATATTCCATACATTGTACTTGAAGTAATCGATTCCAACATTATAGCTAGTTTCGAATTTTAGAATTTAGTATCTGCAGGCTTCAAAATGTACTTAGGTATAAGTAGTTTCTATCGTAAAGAATCAAATTAATTACACACTTGTACTTACACTTATAATACTACTTTGTACTCAAACTTTAAGAATGTTTAAAGAATGTAATGTGTAAAGGTTTTAAGTGACTCTTATTCTATAGTTTAAATTATTTTTATTGTATTTGATTTCAACGATAGATAGGTAATCTAATATTTTTAATTATCGAAAAATAATATATTAAAATAATTGTCGCTTTATAACGTTCTGATTTGAAGGAACGTAAAATTTCTAGTAAAGTACTCATAAAAGATTCGAACGTATTTGATCCAGGTTCGAGTCTACTTGAAAGTATTGCTTTTATTTTTCGAAGTAATCATAAAGAAATCGAAATTACGCCTACAGATACGAACCTTCTTGTAAAATACTTAATCCCATCGCTATAATGTATATATTAAAAGGTAAACTTTTTTCAAGATTACTGAATATTTTCAGTATCGAGGATTTTATGAGAATCACAAAAACTATAACTGACTATAACCTTTGACTGCAAGACCTTTTGGCAGCTTTTTAACTATTTCGAATAAAATTCGAGTATAAATAAGCTCGAAATTTTCGTTGAGAAAAAATCTAAATTCAGTAAGGATTCAGTGAGAAATTTTTAGCGAAAAGAATATCCGGTAATTTTACATTTCAATGTCCTGTAAATTTTGTTAGAGATATAAAAACATATATATATTGCGTTGCATTATATTTTATATTATTATTACGATTTGGCTGGGATTCAGGCCCGAGGCGGCCATGTAAGTAGCGCCGACCGTCTTTATCTTCTCGATGCAGTGAAACGGCGTCTCGTCCAGCAGCTCGTCGAAATCAGCTGTGTATTTAAGTTACAAATTACCAAAATATGAAGGAAATATGAAAAGAGTATATGACGATCTTAATATCATAAACGGCTAATTTAACGATCTCTCCTGTACCGATGATCTCGTTAAGAAGGCGAATGCACTCCATTCCCTTATTTACGTCCTCCGAATAAAATTCCGTGAAGTTCGGCACGCTGGCGAACATCACGCCGACCTTGTCCCGCGATTGCGAGTAGAGTTCCTGCATTGATAAAGAGATATATTAGTAACAGGGTATATTTTTGCCTGTTAAATAAAATAAAATCGAGCCCTACTTCCGGCGCGCGTTCCGCCGTGAGGAAATGATGCGCCACGTGGTCCGGTAGAATGTTTTTCAGGAGTTGCATATTGTTATGCCGTGACTCGATCATGTCGCTCAATTCTCTCTCGGCCTGCTGCTTCCACAGGAAGTCCAGACGCGACGTCACCTCCACCAATCTACCGTGATACGTCACCATCACGAGGAAGACCGTCAGGAAGGTCAGCATCTGCGCCGGTAGAGATATCGCCGATCTGGAAGAGAGAAGAGCGAACGTGGAATTATTGATGAACGAAGAACTTTCTGATTACTGTTAAATTAAAAACTATGAATTAATTTTACAATTTTGCTGCCAAAATTTCGCGCAGCATGTTTTGTTACATATATATTATTCCCGGGCATTTTCAATACAAACGCAAATATTATAATATAATATCTTATTTACTATTATCTATGGATTAACAGAACTGTTAAGTACATTTTCTTGCAAAAATTAAATGTTTCATTGAATATTTAACGCTGAGGAGCAGTTAAAGTTGCAAGCTCTTCAATATTTTAAACGTCGATCCGAACGACTTACGCGTTTCTTTCTCTCTCGGTGAACATGTCCTTGCACACGACGAGGATCAGCACCGCGTACACCAGGACAATTGTCGCGGCCAGCGCAGTCTTCACCAGGTAGTACAGCTTTAGGGCTGAAGCGAGCGCTATCAGGCACAGGATCCACGTGAACACCATGTACTCTGGCCGGATGCAGCCGGACTCCTCAAGCTCATCGGAAATTAACCGCTTTGAGCGGACTTGATTCTCCTCCTCGGCGATGGAGAGGATCTTTCTTTGGGAGCCTCCCTCGGCGTCGCGTTTGCGTGCGACTCGTCTGTAATGCCGGCTTCCGATTTCCGGCTTTCCGTAATGTTGCTCGTATCTGCGACAATATTAAGCGTTTGTCAGGAAGTCACAATTATTTCCCTCACTATAATTAATTTATAAAATAAATTTTCCGTAATTTCATAATTGTTTCTGACTTTCTGCGACAACGCTATATATAGTTCGAATTTACGGGATGCCAGCTGGCGTTTGCACATAGAAAAAAAAGAATATTCTTGATTTGAAAATATTTTTAGTTTCAACGTGGAAATCTTGAAATAAGATTATATTACGTTATTATATTAAATAATTATATTAAACAAAGAAAACTTGCTTGAATAAAGTATTTATATAGTTCAACCAAGAAAAAAATGTTGAAATAAAGAATTGAAATTCTTATAAGAAGAATCGATAATCTTGCTTATATACGAAAAAACTATATAATCTTATAAGAATTTCAACTCTTTATTTCAACATTTTTTTCTTGGTTGAACTATATAAATGCTTCAAGCAAGTTTTCTTCGTTTAATATAATCGTTTAATATAATAACGCAATATAATCTTATTTCAAGATTTCCACGTTAAAACTAAAGATATTTTCAAATCAAGAATATTCTTTTAGCTATGCAACAAAATATGGCTAACATTATCTTTGTTTTTTTTAAATTAAATTTAATTCCAATAAATATAGAATAAATAAGCCATTACAGTCCGAGCTTAGATCTTAGTAGCTAATTATTATTTCTGTATGTATAAATACATATTCCCCCCCCCCCCCCCAAACCCCAGAATACTGCGCGCCGACTAGAATTGTCAGACTTACAACACAGCTTTTTGGGTAAAAACCCTTCTCTCTCCCCCCCTCTAATTAAATCAATTAATTTTAATTCCTAGTGCCTACAGAACGCACCTGTAGAATCTGAAGAACTCTCTCCTGCTTCTTCCGGGCGCCCTGTCGTTCACCACCCGTGTCAGCTTCAGCTCGATATTGCTGGAGCCCGTTTCCAGAGTATTGTTCTCTGTCGAAGCGACGGTCTTTCCTCCTTCGGTGGATTCGTCGCTCAAGGCAGCCTCTAGGAACGTAAGGACAAAGTGGTCCAGGCTCGACCTCGCGGTGGTCGCTGTCAGCTTCTCCTGCACCGGAAGCGGTGCCGCCGCGATCGTCGTCGGTACTTGCTGTTGCTCCAGCACCATCACTTCCTGGTAAGGGCGTACCGTGATGGGACAGGTCAACACGCCGATGATGGACGTTAACGTCATCAGGCTGATGACGCCGCAAATGAAGACGGTGCGGTGCTTCTTGTTGTGCACCAGCATGGACGACGTGTGCTGAAAGTACGTCGGCATGCCCTTGAACTCCTCCGCCATCACCAGGATCGACGATGCCACCAGGATCACCGTAGTCACCAGCAACGAGATCAGAAGAATCATGCAACTGCGATATTGATGAAATGTAAATAAAGTTACTAATATATCACTATACGTGACATTGTTAGTTATTATAAAAAGAAATTAAAAATTATTAATTCTATCAAAAAAGAGACACTGACAAGAGAAAAATTCAGCCCAAAACAATCGGATAATCCGTTCGAAAATTAACAAACGGATATTACCGATCCTTTCGATCGGAATAAAAATTGTCCGAACAGAATGATATCCGATCGAAAAGAACTTTCGGATGGATTATCCGATTGTTTTGGGTTGGATTTTTCTCTTAGTGGAAATATGGATATAACATATAGAATCTTAGTTAAATGTTTCAGAAGTTAGATCATAAAGAGTTGAAGAAGGAATTATTCATTTTCAGGAAATTACATTTTATTCGTAATAAAATTTGTGCTTCTAAAGGCGAAGAAAGTCGGTTGTTAATTGATTAATTTCTGGCTTGCTTATGTGTACTCACTCAGACAAGATTACGGCCTGGCAAACGGCGATGAAGAGCCATATGACGAAGCAGCATATCATATTGGACTTGAACATGTCTTCTCGCAATTGGTCGAACTGGAGGACAAAATGCGAGATAATTTAATTAATATATGGGACATCCTGTAATTTGGATTTATTTTAATGAAGGATTCTGTCGGATTTGTATATATATACTTATATATTTATTTTTGTTTAAATAGTTTGTTTAAAGACAAAGTAATAACATCAGCGAAGTTGATTATACCTTGGATTCCAGACTCTCGTCGTTATAGCGCAAAGTCCATGTGTTTATGTTCGCCGATCTCATACGTTTGTTGCTGGCGGTTTCGATGGCGCCCTTCTTCTCGACGGCCGCCGTCGAGGCCGCTTTGTTGCTCGGTTTGGCCGGTTGGCCGTTCTCCTCTTCCAAGTACTCGGACTCCAAGTTGCTCACCGACGTGGCTGTATTCAGCTACGATTGCGAGACAAATAAAGTAAATAAATTTATTGCTAATTGCATTGGTTGCATTTATTATTCATTTATTTAATAAGTTAATTGATTTATTGCTAATTGAATATGTTTGTATTTTTATTTTAACGTTCACATTTTCGAACGGGATTTCAGGCGTCCAGTCAACTCCAATATCGTCATCCATGGAACTCGGGGGTTGCGCGTTGCTGTTCACGGCATGTGGATTGTTCACTTTGAAGCTCTTCTTGTTCTTATTCGCGACCAGCTCTTCCTCTGTCCAGACCTTCGGCTTCGACGACTGTCTTCGCCTGGACTTGAGGGGCTCCACTTGCTTGATGAGATACGTCACCACGTTTCTGTCCTTCAGATAATTGTCCCGCTCGCAACCGTAGCCGGGTTCCACCTCGTAAATGTCGTTCAGGCACTTGAGCGTGTCAGCGGAAATATGTACCCTCCTGATGTAAACAATTAGAGATAAATCCCTCGTTCCGTTTGCAAATTTTATAAACCGAAGGCTTCAACAAGATGAAGCAGAATTGGGGGCTTAAATGTTCTAAAAAATTGTAAAATGTACTTTTTCGAGATACCGGAGAGCTAAAAATTTTAAAGTAGATTAACAGGCAATAAGCGTTGTACTATCATTAATTTTATAACATAGGTATTATAAACACTCTGTATTATGAATTTCTTTTTTATACCCCGGTATTCCTCCGCTCTCAAGATGATTCGCGAGCGTCACGTCGTACGACCACACGTCGAACTGCCACTTTCGCAGGCCCAAGACCCCGCATAGTACTGATCCGCTGTGGATTCCTATCCTCATGTTCAAATCCACCTGTGGAAGAGGAAGATGAGGGAAAATTAGAATTAAACACGCCAAAATTAAAAAATTTACTTAATTTTTACTTCAGATATTTTTTATAGAATCGAGATTTTTTTCGCGATCAAGAGTTACCGAATGAAATTAAGACTTCCTATAGTATGCAGCGTATAGTAACTTTAATAACAAATTACAAAGTTTATGGAAAACACGCCAGTTTCTAAGGGTGCTTCGGAAATTTGTCTTTCTTATCTGAAAAGAGTTTATACAGAAAAAATACCTTCGTGGTGAATCTAACGTCTCGTATGGCCTTTATCATATGCAGGCCCATCTCGACGCAGCAGTGGGCGTGATCGCTCCTGGCGATCGGCAGGCCGGAGATGCAGTAGTAACAATCGCCGAGGAGCTTTATGCGCAGACAGTGGTTCTCCGCCGAGAGCTTGTCGAACCGGGCGAAGAGGTCGTTCAGGACCTTCACCAGCTCTTGGGCGCTGCACTGACTCGCCAGAGCTTCGGAAGAATTATCGTGAATTGTCAGATTGTCACCGTACGCTATTACACAACTCTATATAACTTATATAATTTAAAAGGAGAATTTTTGAGTTGCCAGTGAGTAATAAAAATTAGTAAAGGTGTTTAGATCGACCAAACTGGAAAATTTATTAATTAAAGAACGCTACGTTTCGACCGCAGATTTCGGTAGTTAGTAAGCATCGAACATCCTCAGGACATGATTTTGATTGGCAAAAGCCAGAAATAATACACAGGGAGAGACAGATTAGAAAGAGGGAATTAGCTGAAATGTTTTATATTAAGAAATTTGATGACACTATTAATTTGCAAAAAGACACGGAGAATCTTAACGCTATCTATGTACATATTATTAAGGAAACTTAATTCTGACTCCTTCTTCTCTGTTTCCTCCTCTACGTCACTCGCCTTTATTACTGACGACATTGGTTTGTTTTTATTATCTGTCTATCAGTTCAAATTTTACCACCGCACAGCGATGACTTGTAAATGTCTAACGATAATGCTGTTTAACGTACAATCTACTTCTGTCATTTTGGACGCACAAATATTGTAAGCTTGGATTTATATAATTGATTTTGTTTTACTCATTGTTGCGATCTCTGATTTCCGATGTTTAGTTTTAGATTCGGCGTAGTTTGGGCATTATGTCTGACTAATGAATGTTTGTGAGTTGCATTTACACGCTTGAAAAGGACCGAAATCTGCGGTCGAAACGTAGCGTTCTTTAATTAATAAATTTGCCAGTTTGGTCGATCTAAACACCTTTACTAATTTATATAATTTACATATTTCATATATAATTAGTTTCAGTTAAATAATATTATATCTTATTTAATACATATCATTTTCCATTATACATATATAACCCAGACAGCCAAGAGTCTGACATACTGCTATTATTTTGCTTACTCTGGGTAATAAATATATATATATATATATATATATATATATATATATATATATATCAAACAAGTATCAGATACAATAAAATTTAATCCATTGTTTAAAATTAATTAATATCTATATCAAATTAAGTGAAATTCTTCCTTCTACGTTCTAAGCCCACGAGTGCAGCGTACCCGTGAATCCCTTGATGTCGGCAAACAGGATGCTGACGTTCTCATAACGGTGGATGTATATCCGGTGGAACTGATTCGGCGTGAACGATATCGTCCCACCACGTGCCGTCTCGCGGGCGATGTCGCGGATCATTTCCTTGGCGACAAAGTCGGGCAGCACTTTAACGAGATTAATTATTGATTATCTTTTCATGACACGCGTATTAATGCGATGATGAAATGTAAAAGTGTGCAGTTTGAAGCTCCGCGCGGAATCTTTGATCAATTTGCGGTAATGTTAGAGAGAAACGCGCTCAAACCAAGTCCACTTGAATCTGGAAAATAAAGCTCCATTACCTTCTTCGTAAGTTTAACTATTGAAAAGCAATTTCGCCGGCTTACGATTTTGTGTACCTATAAAGCCTCGTGCGACGTTATTTCGGCATCAAAATTTCTTGAAAACAAACAATCCTACGGCGTTACGAGCGAGCGAGTGATAGTGGGTCAGAGGTGGCATTTATGTAATCCAGCGTAATGTATCTCGACGACCGCGACGCGATGGGTATATTTTCGTAGCGGCCGCCACGCTACGAAGAGCGGCGGATCGATATATCGGGTGGGATCGGCGACGTAACACGCAAAAGGCTATTGGAAAAACGTGCGTCCAACCGGCGCAATCGGCCGAGAGAGTGTCTAGTGACCCTTTTTGACACTCGGCCGAGCAAGTTACACGGACGAGCAGCGGCGAGTTACCCGCCGCGTGCTACGATAAATATGCACATAAATACCCAGCCTAGTTACGACCCCGCGGCGGACGGACGCCTCGCGCCGCGTACGTCTTTCCTCTTCGAGAGCTGCGAGAGGAGCTCTCAAAGATTTCCCTCCGAGTTTCACCGAGGGGTACTCGCGCGCCAAGGATACCTCTAATCTCGTTTCTTTAAGCTCCGGCTGAAGGTACGGGGCAAACATCGGTATGAAAATCAATTCTCACGCACCCATAGCTTCGCAACTGTTCTACTTCAACTACTTCAAACAGGGAAAGAAGAATGGCTCAAGAAAGCCACAATTATAAAAAAAATTGACTTAAACATCTTTATTTCCGAAGATTCTCGAGTTTACGTCCAAGGGGTGTTTCAGATCAATATTAAAATTTGAAGATATCCGGATCGTTTTTGTGTTCAAAATGCACGAGAAAAAATAGGGTAGTCCGAAATTTTTTTTTACCTGAAAGCAGCAGCTTTTCCTGTCGGTTGTTCTCGTTCTGCGTGCGCTGTCGCGTCTCTGTGGAACGATGGGTCTCCAGGAAGGCCTGCCGTTGTCCCCGGTCCGTCAGGTACTTGGTATACATGCCGGCCAGGTTCACGGCCAGGTACAGCAGCACATTTGTCGTCAGCATGCGGATAATGCATGCGGCATCTCGCAGCTGTGAGAGATTCGAGATCATTTGAAAATTGTAAAATAATAATTAGAGCTAAACGAAATAAATATTTACAATCAAATCAAGAAATTAAGGATTCAAATTAAAACAGGAATTAAACTCAAAGATATGAAAAAGTAAAATTATATACTCGGAATTCTAGTTAATTCTTCGCATTTTCCAATAAATATCGAAATGTTATGTGCGATGGAGCATTATTCATCATCGAAAAGATCTAGTAACGTTCTTATTCAAAAAATGAAACGATCAAAGGATTGATGGGTTAATAAATAAATGGCTTAAATAAATATTTTTAGTTGAGGAAACTTTGAATGGGGAAAATCCAGGAATGGTCTACGATGTGTCTTAATTCTCACATATGTGGAGTTCTGCAGGAGACTTATGCCGGCCATCACCATGTGTGTTAGCGCCGTTCCGTAGCCGGCGAGGACGCACCATCGCAGCGGCAGAGGCAGCATCGCGTAAGGCGCGTACACGACGAAGAGTATGTACCACATGAGCCTCTGCTGCGTGGTGAAATTCAGACCGGCACCTATGAAACCTGCAAATAGCCATGAGATACGGCGTTACTTGCCAAGCATTTATTTTTCCTTTTCCTTTTATGCATGATACAGTGTTGGATCGAGGACCGAAATACCGGAACCGGGACGACTTGGACGCGAGTTTGTTTAAAAGATTATTTTTGCGCGCATATCTCAGAATGAGCCCGATGAAATTACCGATTTTGATTTCCGCTTTGCTCCACGCTCCGATGAACGTTCGCTCGATTCTAGCTGGCCAGCAGAGCAAGACGGCCATTCGATTCAACCGCAATATTGATACAGTGCACAGTGAGGATTTATTGATGGCCAGCGAAGCTATTAGAACGATGTAAAAGTTTTGTCGTCCTCGCTAGCTAGAGTTGCAGGGAGAGCAGTTACTAATTGTAAGTTCCAAAGTTTCTAATTTTTACGCTCGAAATTAAGATGAAATAATCGCTATTTGCCTCGGTCCTTTTTTCCACTGAGAAAAGATTGTTGATTTCTTTTTTTTTTTTAATCAGTATAGTTTTGCTCACGCAACCGGGTTTCACGAAAAAGAAACGAAATCCCTCGCGCCAGCCTGATATTCCCAAATCAGGTAATTATAATTGCATCGAGTTCTAATTATGGGGATTGATAGGTCAGAATGAGTCGCGTGGGCCTCACCTTGAGAGTTTATTAATAACCAAGTGAATATCGAGGCCCAGTACAGGTAATTGTTAGAAAAGCAACGCCACCAGCCGAGCACGCAGATCACCAGATTCGCCGCCATGCAACACGCGGCCCACGACAAACCCTCGATGAGTCCTCCGCCACTCGGGTCCCGTTGCCAGAGCCAGATCGCCGTTAACGTTATCTGCGTCGCGATAAAAATCTCTTCGATCACATAGTTTACTGGAGAACACATTTACCTTTCATGAAATTTTTATCCTATCCTTTGTCATCTATTCTTCATAAATTTTCAAAGAGCGACTTGATTAAAAATTTTTTAAGTCAGACAATCTTCTTCTTTCGTAAAGACGTACGATAAAATACGAATCTATCGTGCACGATTTTGTTTAACTTTGTAAAATATAAAAATGTGATTTAGAATCTATTGACAGCCTCATAACACGCGCACTTTTAAGTTAAAAGCTTAAGATAACATGCGAATTTATTTTACAGGAATTATTTAATTTTATGGGATACAAAATTGTAATTTTTTAAAGATTTAAAATAAAAGGTGGATTTCTACGTAATGATCCTACACGATCTTATTATAGTTAATAACATTATATCCTACATGATTCACAGAAAGAAATTCTTGATTTGAAAATATCTTTAGTTTTAACGTGAAAATCTTGAAATAAGATTATATTGCGTTAAAGAAAGAATAATTGCTTGAATAAAGATATTTATATAGTTGAACCAAGAAAAAAATGTTGAAATAACACGTTGAAATTCTTATAAGAAGATTATAGTGATCTTGCGTATATGGTATATGAAACAATATAATCTTATAAGAATTTCAACGTGTTATTTCAACATTTTTTTTTTGGTTTAATTATATAAATGTCTTCATTCAAGCATGTTTTCTTCGTTTAACGCAATTATTCTTTCTTTAACGCAATATACTTAATTTTATTTCAAGATTTCCACGTTAAAACTAAAGATATTTTCAAATCAAGAATATTTCTTTTCTGTGTGTGTTCTAATGGAGATAAAATTAGTTTTTCGTTGCTTTTTCGTGTCGCTCACCTTCAGGCTGAGATCTACGATGTTCAACATTATCAGGGACTTCTGTCTCTGCCGATTCGAGTAGAGAAGGTAGGACGTCTCCAGTTGCTTGTTGTGAAAACTGTTGGTCAGCGAGGGCAGGAATATTCCCTTGTATAGCGTTCCCTTCTTGAAGACATCTAAAACCACACGATCGCACACATTTCCCAGCCTTTTTCTTCTCGCACGCTTTACGTCGGGCTAAACGGGAACACATCTCGGGATCGGGATTTCGTACCGCATTGGGTCTGAGCCTCCTCATCGGCCTCGGACTGCTCCGCTCCGTCGGCGGCTTCCGTTTCCTCATCCGCGGCCTCGATATTCTCGGCGGGCGCCTGACCGGCGTCCTTCTCTTCGGCGGCGACCTCGGGATCCGCGTTGGACTTCCGGTCCTCCCACGCCGCCAGTCCCTCCCGGCCCAGCCTCTCGGAGGTCAGTTTCTTCACCGCCTTGATCCATAATTGTTTCCTCGGCGAAATGCTCGACCTGCCCCCAGGTTTATCGCACGTAGTGTATCGATTCGATTATAACGTAAAAGAGACGATTGATTCGATCGATATGGCGTCGTGCAGTGTAAAATTTGCTCATAAACTTTTATTCTGTCTGGTTGCATAGAGAGACAGAGAAATTTTTTACGTTTTGCTGTTATTTTACAGTTAAGTGATTCAAGAAAACTGTCATAGAATTGAGACTTCAAAAAAATATTTAGAATTGCATAAGAAATCTTGGCAATAAACAACAAGAGAATTATTTCTTCTACTATGAGAAATAAAGAGTACTTTCGTGGATACCGGCTCAATCCCTTAAAGGCTATTAGGTTCATATATGGGCCTAGTCTATTTAAACGCTCATTCATGTTGAGTGCACGTAACAAAAATTGATGTTTTTGATCAATTTAATATTAATTATTGGAAATTTTTTTAATTTTATTATATCCTTTAGTCCTTTCTGCCTTTATTTCTTATGTAACTTTTTTAAATTTGATTGATTAGATCCAGAGTTATACGCGATCAAAGTTGCGAGGTCCATGTGGACAGTGTAGCCTCAACACTGAAAAAAAAGTTGTTAACTTGATTAAATATTTTTAATTAAATATTATTTTTTTAATTGAAATATTTATGTATTTAAATTAAATACGACATACCTATATTAAATCTAACATAACGTAATTTGACTCAAATACTTAAATATTTTAATTTAAAAAAAATATATTTAGTTGAAAATATTTAATCAAGTTAACAACTTTTTTTCAGTTAAGTGGTTGAGACTTGAAGTGTAGCCTTTAAGGAATATTATTGAATCGCCACATACAGAAAAAAGGATGACTTTTGTATCAATGCTTTTCAAATAATGGTGAAAATAAAATCCAATTTATGCAATTTATCAGATAAAACACGTTTATTGTCGATTTAGATCGAGCGAATTTCGCACTCCGCGCAGAAACGGTGAGAACGATTTGAGTTGACTACTCACTCGTTGATGCTCGTGACATCGCTGTCCAGCATCATGCTCCAGGTCTGTTCTGTAATCATTATCTCCCCGATGATCCGCGGATCACGACTGACCGCTCACGTTGTGATCGTCAGTAAGGCAACAAGTGCCTTAGCGTCATCCGGCATTGTTCACAGACACCTTGAATGAAAACTGACTGCGAAGAAGCGACGATTTGTTCGCACCACGGCGACGTTGCGGCGGGGCGAACGTCGTTTCGGATTTCTTTTTCACGGGAGGGTAACTCTCCGGCAAGGAGAGACCCC
This sequence comes from Leptothorax acervorum, assembly GCA_035220615.1. Lineage (NCBI taxonomy): Eukaryota > Metazoa > Arthropoda > Insecta > Hymenoptera > Formicidae > Leptothorax > Leptothorax acervorum. Next base: position 60,566 of record JASTWQ010000270.1, on the reverse strand, counting down.
GACAAGAGAGATCGGTCGATCCACGATCGCGATCGCGCTCTCGACGGCGGTAGATCGACTTGTTCAACGAAATCCGGCCTGACTCTTTAGCTTCACGACCGGCGGGATGCGAGAGGCGTCTGATCGAAGTGTCATATCTTTTCCTTTCTTCTCACGGCGTATCGGGTCGTGACGAAAACGCCTCCACGGGGACGCCTACGTACTTTTTTTTTTTTCTCTAACACTTTCAAGGGTCCCTTTAACGGTTCTAAGTATTACCAACTTCTTCATCAATATTGAAATAAAACACGACGGGGCGCGTCTCTGCGACATACGAGGTCCGACGAAAGAGAAATGGCATCAAAATACAGATTATATTAAATTTAGAATTGGAGATATAAATTTCAAATGAATTCTTCTAATAAATTTATCGCTTTATCTTTCTGTATACCTACATAACGCGTGTACGTGTGTATGTGTAAGTATTGATTTATAATAAGTGTATATAAAAAAAATTATTATATAATATGTAAAGTTTTATAAAAAGGAATTCAATATCTAGATAAAATAATCGCGCTCTTATTGTCAGCAAAAATGGAATAAACTTAATTTCCAAATAGTTAAGAATTAATAAATTGCATATAATAGCTTTTAATTCTCAGAAATTTTCGTCAATAATTCTGCGATGCTTTTCTTCACCAGCCGTCTTGTATTTTTGCAGGACACGAGTCCTGAAACTCCATTCGAGTTTCTCCGTTATGTCGTCATTATTTTCGTCACGACCGACGCGTCTTCGAACGAAGAAACGAATAAGTGTTCAATCGCGATAGATGAAAAAGATTATAGATGAAAAAGTGTATAATGTTTACCGTTTATCGAAATTGCAGTATTAAATAGTCGCAATACATTTTATTTCCATTGTAATTAATTTAAAAAATAAATTTTGCATCATATATTCATTTACTTGCAATTCCAATAAACAAGAATATATAATTAGAAGGTATAATCTGTATGAAATAAATGTCGCGCATTTACGTAGGCAGAGATATTCTTTGTGTTGAAGTTTCAACGAAAGAGAGTGCTTATTTTTAAACACGATAGCGAGTAGCTTACCTTAATCGTCAATCCTCAGCAAAGGGAACAATGACACCTTTCTGCCACGTTCTGGCATCGAGTCCGAGGAGTTGCGGGAAGAACTCGAAAATCGCGCGCGCGCTTCTTGACAAGCCGACGAGCGGGATCTACGAGATGCTCACAAAGTTCAACCCGCGCCGCATCCCCCATCATCGTCGGTTCATCCCCCCTTGTTGAATCCGATGATCCGGAGAAGGGGCGCGATCGTCGACGTAGCTGGCACTTCAGAATAACATTGCTATTGTTATACTATTAAGGGATGCCCTTTGTGCAACAAATTTTCAATAATCTAAATTTGTACTCCCTTAAAAATAATATGAAAAGTCTGTCTGATTCGCTGTTGGTGTATACTACCGACGAACAGAAGATGCATGTTGATCAATAGAATTTACATATACTGTTTAAAAATAAAAGTTTGTTTTATTCAATATTGAGTAATACTACTGAAAAATAACACTGGAAAATTCATATTTGGCGCATTTTCATGGCACGACGGCGTTATTTTGAACTTCTAAATAGAATATCATCCTTTTGTTATGTGCTCGCAGAAGATAATTGCTTGTATTAATTTTCTCTACAAATGTAAAAAATAAATATGTTGGCTACAACCCATGCGAAGTGTAAAAGAAAATGTAAAAAAGAGCACATCAAATATACATATAGGTGCACCATATATTAATACAATAAATATATTATATTAAAAGTAATCCAAGATTAATTAAATTTTACGCATTAGACAAATTAAAATTTAAAATACACATTAAAAACAAATTAAAATTTTTATATTATAGAAATTTAAATTTTTAAAAATAAGAACGTAAGTATAATTAATAAATTACTGACAGTAGGTAAGAAAATTGAAATCTATCAAGTTATCAACATGTCAATACCACCGACGAGATTAGTCTCAATCGTCAATACGATTTTTAGAATCTAACTTATTTTTAAATCTTATAATTAAAATATTTATTTTTAAAAATAATTAATTTAAATAAATTTATTTTTAGAATACAGTAACTTTTTCCACGCGATTAAAGTTTAGTGTAATTTATTTAAACATGTAATGTGTTTAAATGTTCGTTATTCATGGTTTTATATAATTGCAAATCTTGCGAGCTAGCTTTTATAACCGCAATGTTATATAATATATCATGTAGAGGTGCATGTTTATTGATTAGAGCTTAATTGTTGCGTAAACATATTTTTATATGTTATAAGAATATGTGTTGATTTATGTTATGTGTTATTGCATGTAATCTAAAAATCACCATATTATAATAAAATATTTTTTTGGTACAATAATTTTTTTTCGTTAAATAAAATATTTTTTAAAATTATATGTGTAGCTGTAAATTTTATTAACATCAACCTTTTATTTATAAACCAAACAAATTGATATAAAATATAAAGAACGAAAACATGTCTAAAATATAATTTATAAAAACGGCTAAAAGATGTCTAATATCTGTCTCAGATGCCTTTTAGTCATCTTATAAGTTTCGACTATAAGACGACATTTAGTGAAACATAAGACATCTTTTAATCATCTTTTTGTTGACTTTGGACTCTACCGAAAAGATGTATGTCTTAGCCGAAAATCTGTCATCTTTTAGTAATCTTTTAGACATCTTTGTGTTGTCTAGGATGTTATAATTTTTCTCGCTAAGGTGCGCTGCGACTCTTGGAGTTGTAGAGACCCTCTAATAAGAGTCTGGCCACCTGGTCCCGCTTTTTGATTGGTCCGCCATTTATGCGTGCTTCGGTATGTGCGCGAGTGAGACGGTGCTTCGCAACCGAGTGAGACAGCGAGTTTATTTGCTTTCTCCCTCGTGGGATCCACAGTTGTGGCCACAGTATAACCAGTAGTCCGACTCTCTGTCGGCGCCTTTGATCTATCGGTTCCCGATTCGCCGCCATTATTATAGGAGCGCCAACGGCGTATCAACGGTTAAAGGTCCCCGGGTTATTTTATAACTTATGCTTTTAGATTATTTTGGAAAATAATCTGATCAAAATTATCCAAAAAATATGAAGTGTCTCTGCGCGTCACACTGATTAACGAATTTATTTTCATCTCATCGTCAAACGTATGATTGTAACCACGTATAAACTGTGGCGCCTCGGCGGGGTCACACCGACGTTGCACTACCGCGGATACAAAAATCCTCTGATTGGTCGCTTCTAACAAAATGTCGATGCGCAGATCGGATCGGCGTGGAACCAAAACAATTGACGGAGTCGGACTACTGGTTATACATACTGTGGTTGTGGCCAGACTCATAGGCCGGTTTCACCAACGTGATTTAATCTAATCGGTCGATTAAACTCACTCTTCGTCTCTTTCTAATTGTCCAGTTAGAAAGAGACGAAGAGTGAGTTTAATCGACCGATTAGATTAAATCACGTTGGTGAAACCGGGCCTAAATTAGAGGGTCTCTATAGAGTTGGAGCTTGGATTGGAGCAGATACAGCTTGGAGTTTCCTTTCTCGTTCCATGCTCGGCAGTCTCGGCCATAGACTTATATATAAGTCTATGGTCTCGGCACGTGAATTATTTTGGCTGCAGATTTGCTCTGTGAGATTTGCAGAAAAGAAGGCAAGTAGCTGGTACTGCTGGCAGTAGCAGACGGTATAACGTATATGTTCTGTGATATAACGTAGGGAGTTGTGCAAGACTTTTTGAAGGTAAGAAATGCAATATAGCGTAAGAAAGTAGGTATTCAAAACATTTAATTACAACAGACATTAATAACTGAAATGTTAGGTAATTAAGAGAGAAAATAATTAATAAAAAATAAAATTAAAATATAAAATCTGGAAGTATTAAATAAAACTAAATAATTATTTGAAAATTTAATTAAAATATAAAATCTGGAAGTATTAAATAAAACTAAACATCTTTAATTTTACTGTATTAAATGTTTCATTAGAATACTAATACTTATTAAATAGAAATAAAATTAAAAGGTATACGTATAATTTTTAATTTTTATTTTATGCATTATGCTTGAATAAATTAATGTTTATCTTTTCTCTTTTTTTGTAGAGATGCATTGAGGATTTTTCAAATTCATTGGACAACAGAACAAACACGGGACAGAATGTATTGGGTCAAGATCTCGTGTATCTTGTGCATGTTTGGATGCTTTAAGGACTTCCGGCCCTCGGAATCATTTGTGACCGATTATTTGACCGGGCCGTGGAAGAATTTTACATCTGACGAAGTTAATTCTTAAATTATTGAATGACGCTATGTCCATTCAATAATTAAATGATGTTGACAGTATGTTCGATCTTTCAGGTGAATCAACATATCTATCCTGTGGGTACATACAGCTACATGGCAACGCTGATACTTGTCTTCTTGATCACAGACTTCGTCAGATATAAACCTATCATCGTATTATGCGGCGTCTCTGGCATCGTTACATACCTCATGATAATACTCGGCAAAACTGTGATAGTATTCCAGATCGTGCAATTTTTTTACGGCCTGTTCTTTTCCACAGAAGTAGCCTATTATACTTATATATACGCCAAAGTGGACAAAAAACACTATCAAGAGGTGACTGGGCATACTAAAGCGGCCACGCTGTTTGGCCGTAGCATGTCTGGCATTGTAGCACAATTAACGGCTTCCTTCGATGTGTTGAATTATCATCAGCTTAATTTTATAACTCTTTCAGGTACGCAAGATAAAGTAATCCGAGATATACAAGTAAACTAAATGGTCAAATTATGTCCGATTATGACTTAATCATAATTTGCATAGAATTCTACATGTAGCTTGCCCAAAGTAATGATAATTAATATTATATATAGCATATTATCTATAAATATTGACATTCTTTATGTATTATACAAAACACTTATATTAAATAAAACATAATGTTATATGTTTTATTTTTCAGCCTGCATTTTCGCAACGGTCTGGTCGCTTTTCCTGCCTTCTGTAAATCAATCGATATACTTCCATCGCACCAGCAGCGTTTCCGACGAGGAGCAAGGGAAAGGGGCGCTCGATCAGCAGTCGCAATATTCGAGCAATCCGCGAGAATCATCGCCTAGTGTTGAGGGTGGCAAAATGAAGAGCTACTGCTTCGTGGTGTCAGGCGCGCCGTTGTTTCGCAAGGTCAGGAACGCGTATGCGCTGCTATGGAAACACTTTCTGAAGGCCTATACTAATTACCGCGTGGCGAAGTGGTCGGTCTGGTGGGCACTAGCCAATTGCGGCTACCTGCAAGTCATTAACTACGTTCAGCTGCTGTGGCAGACGGCGGTGGAGTCAGACGACAGAATTTACAACGGCGCCGTGGACTTCATCTATGCAATCGTAGGTAAGAAAGATGCTTTAGCTGTCTCTGGTGAAATATCTTATTCAAATTCTGTAAAAACAAAATAAAAGGTCAGAACAATCAATTCTGAACCATTAGTTATATCTATACCTTATATCTATAAGCAATAATGCAATCTACTAAGAATGAGTAATTTTGTCTCTCTAATCTAAAATAAGTAGGTGCTGACGAGATAAGCCTAATAGAGATGGCTGATAACATCATACGTCAAAGCAATAAACAGTTTTGATGGATAACACGTATCTTTATTACAAATTAAAAGAGATAAGAAAAATATATAAAAATACTGGTAATTTTGGCATAAGAGCCACGCGCGGTACATAGTGCGCTCTATAATTTATTAAATTTATATTAATTTATATTCGGTTTAATTGTTTGACTTCGGTAAATGTTCTTAAATATCTTTAACACAATATGCGCTGAGGAGGACCCCCCAAAAAGGTTCGAAACGTATCCTATTATTATGATGTGACCGCTTTTAATATAAATTTAATAAATTATAGAGCGCACTATGTACCGCGCGTGGCTTCTATGCCAAAATTATCAGTATTTTTATTTATTGAGAGAGCTTTTATATATATACAATTAAGAAAAATATACTATGAATATATTCTATAGATAAAAATATATTCCTGCTATTATATATATTTTTAAGTATAACATTTTTAATAATAATCTAATCTTTAAAATATAATATTTTGTTATAATAAAAGATATAAATATTACATTTTTTAGAAGAACGTCTTATTTATGTCTTAGTTTAAAAAATGCTATTTAATTAAAACCCAAGTCGAATTACTTATCAATTAAATGCAGATCGTGAGATTAGATGTGTTGAACATTTTTTATCCATGAATTCATTAAAACTTAATTAAAAATCAACTAATTTGCAAGAGGCTCAGAGCCACAATAGGGTGTTCGTGTCATGTCGCTGACGTTATATTTTTTGAAATATATCTGTATGAATTTTGTATACTTTTTTCCAACTCAGTCAACGCGTTGATTATTCGTTGTTCTTAAAACACAGCTTTTTAATTAAAACTGATCGATAAGATGAAAGAGCGCGATTGAGGGAGACCAATTAAACAAAATTATGTAAAAATGATGATTTCTTAATACATATATATTTTTTTATTTTTACCAGGTGCAGTGACCGTATTTTGTGTAGGAAGGGTACGGTTAAATTGGACTCTATTAGGAGACTTGACGTTGTCCTTTTTCTCACTGCTGGAAGGCGGAATACTATTGGGATGTTCTTACAGCTACAACATTTGGCTTCTGTATCTTGGTTACATTATTTTTGGTGTGATTTATCACACCATGGTCACCGTTGCAAGGTGAACTCGCAATTAACAACGTGATTTAATCAGGAAATACTCTACTGAAAATTGAGATAGATTCTTGATCCGAATAAAATTACAATGAGGATAAATGAGGAAAGAGAGGAATCAAAGAGCATTTTGCTTTCGCTTGTTCGTAGCTTCGAAGTCGCCAAATGTATATCCGAGGATAGCTATGGCCTTGTGTTCGGGGTAAATACATTCTTCGCGTTATTAACGCAAAGCATATTGACGCTCGTGGTCGTCAACACGCTTATGCTAAATATCAGGCAACAGGTAAGACAATGCGCCAAAAATATTTCGAGATTGGGTGATGGGTATCTTCTCAAATAACGCTGGGAATTATTCGCATTTTAGTTTTTCGTCTACGGCAGCTACTTCCTGATTCTAGCCGTGGTATACATTGTGATGGGCATAGTTAATGTCGTGCAACATTATCGAAGTGGCGCAGGCTTCCACGTATGGGTCAGCAGTAACGATAAATCTCCATCAGCGAGTGATGCGAGTAACATTGAGCCGTCCAAGCCCGAGCGTGATGGCAGTTGAAACAGATGCATTTTAGCAGACAATTCAACTTGTAGCTCAAATTACGTACACGGTTTTTTAATCGTTGAATTAGTCCACGTCGCGATTATTGTTTTTATATAAGACAGGTTTCTTGTCGATTTACTCCATGTTATTTTCGCGGCGCGTCGTTGTTCCTGAGAATTTTATATATAGGGATGTAACTGTTGTATTATACAGTATACCTACGCATGCACAGTATTAAATTGCTATAGATTCTTGTTTATAAAATTTTTTTTTATAAATAAGTATTTTTATATAAAATAGTAAAATCAAGATACTTTGTACTGCGTATCGAAGATTCTTTGTTTTTATTCTGTTTTTTTTATTGTTAAAACGCAAGTATTTTAAAATTCTTCTTTTTAAGAGGGACTTTTTAAGAGAACTTGTTTTGGAAGGAAGAAGTGCAATAAAACCAATTACCATTCTAACACTTAAAGACTGTCTAGTTTCAATTTTATTTGAGAGAAACTAGCTTCAATGCATCAATCTAGTATTATTGTCATGATGAAAATATAAATAATAAAATCTATTTATATTAATATGATCTGATTGCATTTATCTATTTTTTTCAGACAAGTTTCTTACAGAAAGAAATAATAATGTACTTACAAAGCCTCTCCATTTTAAGAAATTACCTTGAAATACGTTTTTATTGTTTCTGCTATTTTGTTAAATAAAAACCTGATATCCACATGAAATGCGAGTCTCAAATTGCGATTATGTCCCTAAGTTTTTTCTCATTTGTTTCCTTAATTAATAGCTTCTATAGAACTTGATCAATTATAGATAGAAATTATTATAGATATCGGAATACTGTGTGTGCGTGTGTGTGTGTGTGTTCGCGCTCGCGCGCGCGCGTTCGCGTGCGCGCGAATTTTATCAAACTAATAATTTTTTGATTATAATCTAGAAAATGAAATCTACGTGCTCTGATCGAAATTTATTTTCAATAAATATTATATCGCGCAAAAATGATAAGAATTCGCAATTTTATTAAATAAATATCGTCAATTTAATTAAATTAGTAACAATAAATAATTAATAATGGAGTTCAAAGATTTAGATTTCTTGATTTAGCAATGAATTTACTAATTAAATTTTTATCGATTGTATTAAATAAACATACGTAAACATACGTGTAAATAAAAATGCTCCTGTGAATGCTATCGCCACTACATATAAAGCCATCGACGGCGATGCGCAATAATGCAATCGCAGATACGTTTCATTATATGCTGTTATTAAAACGTTCTTATCAATTCAGAAATCTCCGTGATAAACCGGTGCTCCAATAATCATGATGAGTTACCTTCCAGGTTAAGATTAGACTTACTCGGCGGGGAAGATTGCGTACCTCACAATTCAGCGCGGTGTAATATTTAATTTAAACAAAATAACAGTTTGTTTATAATTTTATTTGGCAGAAAACATGCGTCTTTTATAAAAAAAAATGGGTGAACATTCAAAGTCCCGAAAAATCAAAATCCCAAAATTTGAAATCTATGACAATGTCCCAAAAAGTCAAAATCCCGACATTTGAAAACTACGACAATGTCCCGAAAAGTCAAAATCCCGAAATTTAAGAAACGTGACAATGTCCCGAAAGGTCATATTCCCGAAATTTAAGAAGTGCGACAATGTCCCGACAGGTCATAATCCCAAAATCTTAGAAATTAGACAACGTCCCGAAAAATCATAATCTTTATAACATATAATAAATGGAACAATGTCCGGAAAAATTATAGACCAAAGCGAACATATCCGAGATAGCAGCGTATCTCGAAAATTAAAAAAAAAAGAGTAGAGACAAAGTATTTCAGAATTGTCTCGACAATTTATTCAGAAATTTTGAAATTTTACAAGTCAATTGCTATATATCATTTCGATACATTACAATTCTTACAATAAAAAGAAAAAGAAAATAAATTGCGTGTGTGTGTGTTTTTACAGCGTAATATATATTGTTTTTGTTCTGCGTCACTGAGAGAGAAGAATTAGGTCCAATCGAAGGACCGAAACGTATGTATGTATGCGTGTTTCGGAGTTTAAAATATAATTATATGATTTTCGCCTTGTAATCGGCGCTTCGGCTCTCATTTGTTTGTATGTTTATTTGTTTAATATATATTGATTGTTATTTATATAAATTTATATATATATATATATATATATATATATACAATATATATATGTATATATAAATTCATCAAACAATAATAAAAAATAATTTAAATTAAGCGTTTAAACTACGTCTTTCTGAAATCTTTTTAAGACGTCTAGGAATTTTTATGACGTCTTTTAGACGTCTTTATGACGTCAAAATGTTATCTGGGGAACGTTTAATAAGAGAAAAAATAATTCAATTATATTAAAAAGTGCAAAAAACGTGTGTGTGTGTGGGCTATGCACTTACTCCTTGCTCACATTATCATATATATCTTTTACATTTCGAAAATCGCTCTGAACTTTCTGTCTTAAAGTTTCTTTGAATAACCGTATATCTCCTGCATGGTTATCAGCTGGACGATCGTGTCTCTTTGTTTGTCGAAATCTATTATGTTTTAACCTTCCTCGTCTACCACATCCTTTCTTTTTCTCTTTGCATGATAGATATCTATTGTATTTAATAATTAAAAAACAAATTACACATTTCAAATTTTCTTTGAAGGTTGGTCGAATAATGCAATGTAAAATAAAGCGAAATCTTATACATACATGGTGGTTCCTCGTTTTCCCTGATAAATTTTATCGCAAACGTACGAATATCCACCAAATTCATGGCTATTCAGAGAAAAACGTTCTTTTGTATTCGGATTCATATAAAATTATTTAACAAGAAACAGACTAGGCGGCTAAATAAAGTGCGCGTAAAGTTCGAACAGTCATGATGCACAAATAGCTAGACGCGATGCGTCCAGCTATTATCGATTTGTTATCTTCCACCTGAAGTTGGTTGCATTTGAGTCCGATAATAGCTGGACGCATCGCGTCTAGCTATTTGTGCATCATGACTGTCCGAACTTTACGCGCACTTTGGCCGCCTCTTTTATTGTAAGAATTGTAATGTATCGAAATGATATATAGCAATTGACTTGTAAAATTTCAAAATTTCTGAATAAATTGTCGAGAAAATTCTGAAATACTTTGTCTCTACTTTTTCTTTTTTAATTTTCGAGATACGCTGCTATCTCGGATATGTTCACTTTGGTCTATAATTTTTCCGGACATTGTTCCATTTATTATATGTTATAAAGATTATGATTTTTCGGGACATTGTCTAATTTCTAAGATTTCGGGATTATAACCTTTCGGGACATTGTCTCATTTCTAAGATTTCGGGCTTTTGACTTTTCGGGACACTGTCTTATTTCTAAGATTTCGGGATTATGACCTTTTGGAACATTGTCACACTTCTTAAATTTCGGGATTTTGACTTTTTGGGGCATTGTCTCATTTTTAAGATTTCGGGATTATGACCTGTCAAAACATTGTCGCACTTCTTAAATTTCGGGATTATGACCTTTCGGGATATTGTCACGTTTCTTAAATTTCGGGATTTTGACTTTTCGGGTCATTGTCGTAGTTTTCAAATTTCGGGACATTTTTTTTCGGGACATTGCATGTCCACCAAAAAATGTAATATTTAAGTTATTTAATACAAAGCGATGCTTTCTCTCTCGATAACGATTCAATTCTTTTTTCTCTTTTGTAATGGGAATATGTAATCTGCAACAATATATGATCCACTTTTATTTCACACATTAAAAAGATTATCTATTATTTATTAATGTCTTATAAATTATAGTCAAGAGTCTCTTCATGTGAAGAATTCACAGTTTTGCTGGAAAAATAAAATGTTTACTGCGACAATAATGAGGTAAGCTCAGTGAGTATTAGATTAGCATTATTAACTCCGTGTTCAGTCTTTAATGAGAGCGAGTGACATTACCCAGATAACATTATGACGTCATAAAGACGTCTGAAAGACGTCGTAAAAATCCCTAGACGGCTTAAAAAGATTTCAGAAAGACGTAGTTTAAACGTTTTTGGGACGTCTTATGTCATTATTTACGACGTCTTTAATACAATGAATTAGGACGTAAATTAGAAATTATTTTAACTTTTAAATGCCACACCTCTGAAAAATCTTGTAAATGACACATGGGGTGTAAAAAACCCCAGCATGAAAAAGTCTCCTACTCATTGATTTTTTGATATTTAGTTATGAAAATTATTTTCAATGTTGTTCAAGGCTTAGAAAAGAGAATAAAATGCTTATATTGTTAAAATTTTAATTTCAACAATATAAAAATTGTCACATGTTATCGTTCGTATGGAGTGGGGTCCGCAGTACCCCACAGTAAGGGAGGGGTCCTGCAGTACCCCACCCCTACTTTGAACCTTTCTAAACAGCTGCTACCAGTAAACTGAGTACTGCTAAGTGTACAAACGGGTAGTTCAATCACTCAACTATCATCAGAGGGAGCCATGAGCTCCATTTTTGGCGGGAACATTGAAAATATATAATTTAAAAGGGTCTGGGGTGTGCACCACCCCATGTGGCATTTAAGGGTTAAAACGTTTTTTAAGACTTTTTTTATAGACATTTAAGACGTCTTTAAGACTTTTTTTATAGACATTCATGTTGTCTGGCTATAATTGAGAAAAATACGAAAGAAGAGCTAGCGTTGTGCTTGTAGTAATTAATAGATATACTATTATATTAATTCAAAACTATATATATGTATATATTATATATATATGCCACTTTATTATAAGAGAGTAGACTCCACGACATAACTAATACAAATTGTGCCGTACTTATATACCATCGCTCATCGTATTTTTCTTACGAGAAACGGATCTCATCAAAAGCCATCTATTGGTTGGATGATGCGATCGAAAATACGCCCTTTCTAGCAAAGTCTTAAAGCCATTTTTTCAAAGACGTCATACAGACGTATTTCTAACAAAGTCTAAAAGACGTTTTTTCTAAGACGTTATATAGACGTATTTCTAACAAAGTCATAGTCCATAGAGACGTCTCTTTTAAGACGTCGTTACAACGTCATTAAGACATGCGTGTTGTGTGGGTACTCAAAGAATACGTTTGTTCGACGATTAGTCAACTTGCGCAATTAGAACGTGACATATCGTTGAATATTTTATTTTTTTTCGGTATATGAAATCGCGAAATAACCAACCGCGGTTATATTAATTGTTTTGAAATATTCTATATATAATATTTATTTGTCTGTATATACTGTCTATACTAAAATGTTATATAATATCTATTTGTTTATACTGTGTGTATAATATCTATACTGCAGTTAATCGCGTTGCGAAATAATAATAAAAATAAAGGGTTTGTATATTGCAAAAATAAACGCAGAAGACGAGGCGTGACGGAAAAATTTTAATTCGATTGGCAACAATAATGCGACACTCTGAAACTGTGCACTTGCGATGAAGCAATCTCTGTATTCTGTAAGCGCTGTAATCGCATCGCGTGCATTAATTATATGTGCAGTAATCGGATTGCGCAACCGTTCAGGAAAAGTACACGATCCTCTATTATTTGCGCGATTTTTACATTTTTGCAGTCGACTACACGGAAATTTCATAATTATTATAATAAAATGCATTAATTTATTTATGGGCAATACGTATGGGCCGCTATAGAACTTTTAAGATATAGTACGGTATATAGTATAAATAGGGAAAACTGGGGACAGTTAATCTCCCCTTTTGTTTTAAAGGGTTATTTGATATCATTCGTGTTTAATGATATTCATGACAACATTACCATGGATACTTGTAACCATCTCCGATAGAAAACGATAAAAAATTTCTTATCGTTTTTAATACGGTTTGTGAATCGTTTATTTACGGTACTCTATCAGAAATTCACGTTACAAAATACTTGGGATCCTATCGTAAATGTCTTATCAGCTATACATCAGTTTTTATCGTTTTTAATATGCTTAGAGAATCGTTTATTTACGGTACTCTATGAGAAACTCACGTTACAAAATACTTGGGATCCTATCGTAAATGTCTTATCAGCTGCACATCAGTTTCTATCGTTTTTAATACGGTTAGTGAATCGTCCCTTACAGAAAAAAAGCACTAAAAGTACTCAGTAATAAATTATTGTAAATACTGGCAGTAATATTTTGGCCGGTACTTCAGAAATACTGGGCAGTACTGGATTACTGGGAGTAATTTATTACACAGAACTACTGATGCTTAGTTTTGAATTACTGGATATTGAGTACTGGTGAAAAATTACTGAAACTACTTGCTGTGAAAAGTAGGTACTGAATTACAGGATACATATTAAATCGTCATGAAACTTTACAGAACATGATATTATTTATAATCGGTTTTAATGCAGGTATGAACGGAGGCCGCAAGAAAGCATACTCCTCAAAAGATTACATCACTTATCAGAGGCCCGAAGAGTGAGCTCGCTCTGACTGACGATCCTGCAAACGCTGAAGCACCTCGCGAAGACGTCTCTCTATACATATATAGGGATCGATGTTGAATCTTGAATACGGGTTACGGGCTCGGCGATGCGCCGCATATTGAGCGCGAGCCGTACTATTCCCGGCGCGTAAGCCCGCGCTGTCGTGCCGCGCCGCACGGTCTCCGTCGTATGTTCATAGCGGACAGCAAGGGCCTATTGCACAATAATTTCCAATTAATAATATTAGTGAAAAACAAAGCTCTTTCACTAATATTATTAACTTGTAAATTATTGTGCAATAGGCCCCTACCGCCACATAATTTATAGAGCAAAACGAGATAACAGAAAAATGATGATTTCTTATAATTAAATAGTTATTGTTAAATAATATTTTAAGTAAATATTAATATTAAATAAATGTTTTTTTAAAATTATTATAGTAAATAAATAATTATTGTAAAATTAATATTAAATTAATGTCAAATAAATGTTAAATATACGTTTTCTTTAAATCATTATTGCAAATAAATAATTAATATAAAATAAATATTAAATTAATGTCAAATAAATGTTAAATAAATGTTTTTTTAAATTATTGTTACAAATAAATAATCAATATTATATTATTGCCGAATAAATGTTAAATAAATGTTTTTTAAAATCATTATTGTAAATGAATAATTTATCAAATTAAATTTTTTATACGCTGGCGAAGTAAATGTGTTTCATCGTGTTTGAATAATTTATGTAAAATAAATATCAAATAATGTTTAATAAATGTTAAATACATGTTTTTTCAAATTATTATTGCAAATGAATAATTAATATAAAATAAATATTAAATTAATGTTGAATAAATGTTAAATAAATGTTTTTTAAATCATTATTGCAAATAATTAATCAATATAACACAAATATTAAATTAATGTTGAATAAATGTTAAATAAATGTTTTTTTTAAATCATTATTGTAAGTGAATAATTTATGCCATAATACGGATTTTATGATTCTAGTAATAAATGACTCCTGTCATCCTTAAATGAATTATATGAATTCAGTACTTCAGGCGTTTGCCGCCCCAGTGTTGAATCTCATCTATACCAATACTTAAGTACTAGACCAAGTAATGAATTACTAGGAAAACTACTTACTCATTCTATCAGTACTTTACGTCTAAGCTCAACTACTAGAATCTCTAGTACTTCAGTACTTTTTTACTATATAAGCAAATACTGAAGTACTTGTATCAGTACTTCGAATCCCGGAAGAACTACTAATAATACTAAATATTACTCATTTGCCAGTAGTTAAACTACTGACTAAATACAAGAATAAAATACTAATCGCCAGTAAAAAATCACCAGACTCAGTAATAAATTACTGACCAACCAGTAATACTTTTCTGTAAGGAGTTTATTTACTATATTCTATTAGAAACTCACGTTACAAAATACTTGGGATTCTGGCTTGAGATTCTGGGATACTTGGCTTTCAAACGATTCAATTTATATCATTGATATACGATAGAAAACGAACCGATTAGCTGCCGTACAGAAGATGATAAGTTGTCTGTCGGAAAATCCTGATAAGAAACGATAGATGTGTCGGTTCGGTTAAGTTGTATAAATATCGACGAGATGTCTATCGTTTTAACCTTATAAAAACATATGCAAAGTAGAGGGCTTTCAAACGATTTAATTTATATCATTGATATACGATAGAAAACGAACCGATTTGCTGTCGTAAAGAAGATGATAAGTTGTATGTCAGATAATTGTGATAAGAAACGATAGATGTATCGGTTCGGTTAAGTCGTATAAATATCGATGAGATGTCTATCATTTTATTCTTATATATCCGTATTAATGCATGCGGCAAAATTATTACCATAAATAACGATATATATTATATCGTGTATATACGATTGATTAAGACGGGCAATAATTGTACATATAGAAAACGATTCATAACTATAAAATTTGTATAGTTATTTTCTTATTCGGATCGAAACGATAGAAACCGATTCGATTCGATTAATGTTTTATCTCTCTTCTGAATATGCAACGATAGAACCGATAAGATACGATTAAAAACGATACAGATATCTGTATATATAGCCGTTTTTAATCGTTTTCTATCGGAGATGGTTACAAGGGTATTCATGGATACTACTGTACCTGTAAAACAGGTGCTAGAAGTATTGGCTCGTGTGCTCACGTTGCCAGTATATTATGGTTTCTTGGATACGCACGTCAAGAACCAAATGTTTCATATCCTGCTACGTTTCTACTGCATAACATTTTGGATGCATCTAATAGAGCGCAGCTTATCAATCAAAATAATGCTATGGAACTAGATGAATAGATGAGCGGTGTGAGGCAAGGGGACTCACGTTCAAAAAGCACCCCAAAGGAGTCTAAAATCGCACTGCAACCTCCACGTGGTAGACTCCGGTAACTATAATATAGGCTAATCGCAGGTGTAATAAGAACACTCAATGTCATTGTTTCTATTTAACAGTGCTTGTTTTTTTATAACTAAGAGTCAAGCTACTGGAATAGGTTTCACTATCAGTCATTTGTTTATTGCTTATTTTAAAACAAATAATGCGTTATACAGGAAAACGCTATCCGTTATGATTTTCCTCACAGAATTCAAATCAGCAATCAGTTCTTGTAAACAATGATTTTCAAATTGTTTAAACAATACTGTCATAAACAATTTATTTTTTAACTATTTTGTTTACTAAAAATTCATATTGTTCCCGTATAATTGTAACCGGATTGATCCGAAAGTGATATCTTTGCTGGTCTGACCTTAGGCTTTTGAAGGGTTGAAACGACGAAACTGTCCATTTTTTGACATTTTGTCAGAGGAAACATTTGTTCAGTGACCCAAAAGGTACAACATATTCAAATTTCAGCCATTTTCACCGGGGCCTATTTTCATGGGGTTTGGTGCGGGGTTCTTTCGGAGAATTCGTACATACATAGAAGCTTTATGAAGCTGAGTCTAATCAACCAAATCTTAAAGAATTATATATGAAATAGGGGTAGAAAAGACTGAAGAATATAATATAATTAGAAAAATTGCCAATAATTAATACTAAATTGTCAAAAAACATCAATTTGTGAAAAATCTCAATTATTGAGACTTGAGATGTAGCCCTTAAAGGTTAAAATTTTAAAATATTCGCAATTTTTCTAATTCTATTATATTCTTCAGTCTTTTCTACCCCTATTTCATATATAATTGGTTAAGATTTGGTTGATCAGTTCTGGAGTTATAGAAATTTCGGTAAATTTGGCACATACAGACAGACATACACACATATCGACATTTTTTAAATTGGCGATTTTTTGACGTTTTAGAACATTCTGAACACATTGGCATCAAAAACTTTCTTTGGTCTTTTCTACCCCTATTTCATATATTTTTATTTAATATTTGGTTGATTAGACCTAGCTTTATATGCGATCAAAGGTCCATATACGAAGTTTATGAAAACAAAGCTTCCTCTATGAGGAAGCAAAACGTTAATTCTTTGAAAAAATGCCATAAAAAATGTTTTTTTCTATTCGACACACCTATACCATCTCAGTTCAGGGGAGGTCTAAGCAACCCCACAAAGCCAAAAACATTTTTACCTATTAATCAAAGCGCACCCAGAGTCAAGTTTATCTCCAATCCTGGAAAAATATTAAAATTTTAAAAATACGAAGTTCTTGGCACAAAAGCAATCTTTTTGAAAAAATTTGGTAAATTTCCGTCATCTTTAGGCACAAGAAATACGACGCATATAGTCATTAAGTTGACACACAAAAAAAGTCAAAATTTGTTGCCTAGTGTAATATAAAAATTAAAATTGTTCTTAAAATGTATGAAACTACAAGGATTATCTGGATCTAGGATATAGTTTGTTCTTATGCTAATCCGGCTCTACGATTGGTTTATATTATAGTATCTTAAGGAGGGTGGTTGCTCATATCAAAATGATAAGAATTAGTTCAAATTTATGGAGAAACGTTGTGTTGACATTTGAATAAAATTGCCAGATATAGTCAAAGAAGTAATCATTTTTGTTATTTGATCACTGGCAAAGAAATTCTCCTATTCGTTGTTTATGGAGGATATTCGTCTATGGAAATCTGTCATCCATGCCAAAGTTGAAGACAATTGTCAGCATGGTTGTCGAGTAATTAATTATTTAATTATTGAATTATTGCACTTTTAACATTTTTGCTATGTCGACCGTGTATAAGAGTATAACTTCAATAATTAATTACTCGACAACCATGCAGACAATTGCAAACATACAAAAATTGTGTCATAGATAGATTCAAAATAAACCTAAAAAGTAACGATAAAAGTAACTGTTAAATTCGTTACCGTTACTGAAAAAATGTAACTACGTTACCGTTACAGTTACCGAAAAAAAAAATGTAACGGCGTTACCAGTCAGTTACCAAAAAAAGTAACTTGTAACGGTAACTGCGTTAAAAGTAACGAGTTACTTCCCAACCGTGCGTATTTCTATGACTTACTTTTCTTACAGTATACATTTGTCTTATTAAAATATAAGTAAAAATCAAAATTTGGTGTAATAACCTTTGGCATCAATATATTGCGCAACATAACACAGGTATATACTGATAGCGTATGAAAAAAAAATAAAACATTTTAAGGACACAAGGCATCATGCCCTATGGACTAATTTCCCGTTATGCTTCAAAGTGTATAAATTTACTTTAGGCAATATAAATTATCGTTACAGATAATTAATATTTGCAAAGACGCTTTACTAAATTAACAAGAAAAGATTGTTTAATAACGTAAACATACTTACGGTAATAAAATATAGAATTTTGTCATTGTTTAACATATGTAAATGTATCAAAAAAATTGTAAATCACAATCAGTCGCGGAGAACATTAGCGAACGCATTAAATAATTTGTAGCATTTTTCAGCTAAAAATAATATAAAAACTAATAACAGTACACGGGTTATAGATACATCTAAGAGCAATAATTTCCATACATTTTGTTACATGACAGCATCTCTGTAAAGAGATATCTATCGACCATATTCCATTATACCCCGTGGTTCCGTTATGCCCCGAGTTCCCCTAAGTGTTGATAAACTTAACTAAAACAAATTCTTTAAATTTTTTATTTTGCTTACCACGTTTAATCGTGTCGAATGTGACGCTTCTAGGTTCGGTGTATTCAGGGTACTGACGAGCTGTCATATTGATTACAATGCATAAAAACATCATTACACATCTGAGCCCCATGACTGTGTGTTCCGCGCGCCGTTTCTGTAAATTTTCCATTTCTGCAATTACGCCGATATACAGGCAATAATGACAACTAATAAGATTATTAACGTTTTGGATAAAGTTTTGTGGATATTTAAATAATCAAAAGTCTCGATTTTTACCGCACTACTTATTGTTAGACAATACAACAAACAATAAAAGAATAAATATACGAAATATCGCTTTACTTATAAATAATCGAAAATAATTTGCATATACCAATGTTTTTCATGCAATGTTACCGAGTACGTATATTTGCAAGCAATATATTTTGGAATTTTTACATTCGTAATTCACAGTTTTTTCATGATGATATACGACTCACTCACCAGACAATCAATCTCGTGGTAATCACCTGTAGGTCAGACAGTGAGGTTGTTAAAGAAGTTAAAATTGTGATATATATTACGTAACTGACCGCTGCCTTTTGAATAAAATAAGATCACAGAATTAGCTGACATTCGTAATTTACAGGTTTTTTTATGATAATGTACAATTCACTCACCAGACAGTCAATCTCGTGATAATCACCCGTTTCTGTGTTCAATAACGAAACAATGCTTCGTTAGAATCAGCGCACAGACTGAAGATTTAGACTCAAATACAAGGTGAGATAGGTACAGACAAAATATTATGAAGCATCATATATAATAGCGAAATAACACAAGTATAACTAAATAAAAACAAGTTAATAAATAAAACAGACGAAGAATGTCAATTGTGTGGAAGTCTCTCGACAATAGGAGAATAACCATTACAAAGATCCAATGTGTCTTCTTAGAGGTTGAGGCTCTATTCCTTTGTCGTTTAATTAATATAAAACATTTAGGATATTATACTGCTTTTAATGTACAATTTGTCTATATCCAAAATTTCTAGGTACGTTAGGTATCCCAGTCAAATTCATGCTTGTTCAATCTGTATTTAGAAACAACAGAATAGTTTCTAATATTTTCACTAATTTGGCCTTGATGTTTCCTAATTCGAGTGCCAAGTTGTCTACTTGCCCGACATGAGAGGCAGCACAATCCAGATAGAAAATTTTGCAGGCAACGTTGAAGAACGTTAAAAAAAGGGAATCAAATTTTTCAAATATAGGAACCTTCTGCGAAGTTAACACCAATCGATAGGGTTCAAAAAGACAAATCCAATTAATTACCTATACTTTTATATGGTGAAAATTATGATCGCAGGAAATTATGATGATTGATACCTTTTGTAAGCTATTTTCAAAAATTCACTGCGTAATTTTCAGGATAAGCATATAAAAATATAGGTCATTGGATACGCATTTTTGAAATGGGTTTTAGCAATTTTTATACACTTTTATAAAGCGCTTTATTTTCTAAACCATATAGCAAATACAAAAAAAAATTATTTACATTGTGTATTCTACTTATGCTCCTCTTTTACTTCCTAGTCGATTGACCTTACCTTTCGAGACACCCTGTATATTACGCAAAACAATTAAAGGAGCGATTTAAAACTTGCAAAGTTTGCCGATGTTTAAGAGGCCATACCTCAGGTTGTAAAGATCGTGGGATTATTTTTTCAGACACGTTTTAATGGGTGAAGTTTTGAATTAAAAAGAGATAAAGTGATATTGTTCGCCCCATCGAATTGTCTTTTCTGTGAGGACAATAATGAGGTCTCGAAAAAATCCTGAAAATGTCACGACTCTGTAACTTTCCACGGGAAAAGCAGGTGTAAAGCAAAAAATATTACCACATAGGCTTTGAAACCAAAACCTTTCCCTTTAAAATGGCTAGAGAAACATGGTTCTATCATGCCTAGAAGCCGAGTTATTGGCTTTCATATTTAAACAAATTAAAAATTTAAATCTTATACAGAACTGTATATCAATATATATAGATTTCGTGACATCGCGCGCGCGTTTCGATTTCGTCTTTATAACATATTAATTAATACACAAGATTTAACCCGTGAGCTAGCAAATTCGGGCAATTACATTAACGGTTTCTGGAATTCATCAGGCGGTCAAATTGGTGGGACTAAACTCCGTCTACCTGTTGTTGCATTTTACATCTCGCAAGACATTTTTGTATAAGAAATTAATGCTACCACCGATACAGTCACAATTATTGTTACAGCCGTCAAAGTATGTCTTGCGTCTTTATACGTCTAGAACATTTGTTGCTTTGGGCATCGACTTCTTTTTGACAGAGCCACGCACAAGGCCTTTACGTATAGAGACCTATTAGATCCCATAGGGTGACATTTGAATTGTTCTTTCTTTTTCTAACACTTTCAGTTTATTTTAGAGCTAAGGGCTGCATTCTTTTTTGCATGTATTAAACCGACAACGCCGATAAGGGACGTTTGAGCGGTTGACGCACGTTTTAAAAATTTAGAAACGACATAACGTACACGATGTGTGACGCTACATCAGATTATCGCACGTACGAGGTTTGTTAAAAAAAAAAGGTGACTTTTTATTTTTCTCGAAAAATATTTATTTATTCATCAATATCAATTTTGTCCCCTTCAAAGTAATCCCCCTCAGATATAATATACTTGTGCCAGCGCTTTTTCCAATCCTTGAAGCACTTCTGATATGCGCTTTTTGGTATGGTCTTGAGCTCTTCTAGCGATGCGGTCTTTATCTCCTGAATCGTGGCAAACCTCCGTCCTTTCATGGGTCTTTTCAGTTTTGGGAACAGGAAAAAGTTGCAGGGGGCCAAGTCCGGTGAATACGGTGGCTGAGGCATGATTACGGTGTTGTTTTGGGCCAGAAAATCACGAACAAGCAATGACGTGTGTGCTGGCGCATTATCGTGGTGTAATATCCATGACTGGTTGTTCCACAATTCCGGGCGTTTTTTTCGTATTGCTTCACGCAAACGGCGCATAACTTGAAGGTAATATTCCTTATTGACCGTACGACCTTCTGGCAAGAACTCACGATGCACCACGCCATTGTAATCGAAGAAAACAGTAAGCAAAACCTTCACATCATTAACATCTTCTCGGCCTTCTGTGAAGAGCTTGTACCACTTATAAACACTTTTTTTTGCTTAAAGTAGACTCGCCAAATGCCACAGTCAACATTTCAAGTGCGTCGGAGCACTTAATTTTATTTTTTACACAAAATTTAATACAGATTCTTTGATCCATTTTTTTCGATAGCAAAAAATCGCCAAGCGCACCAAAACACGTCTAACCTTTATATCTGTCAAAAACAAACTAAAAATGCAAAATGGCTGATAATGTCAACATATGTTGGGGACATGTGTACCAACACAACAAAAAAAAAAAAAAAAAATTCGAAAATCAAATGTATGTAGTCCGCGAAATTTTAAAAGTCACCTTTTTTTTTTAACAAACCTCGTACATGTACAATGCTTTATTAGCATCTATACTTAAACTTATATCAAACTGATAGTCATTTAGTTTTCGTGGAATCTCGGAGTTTCCCGGAATTGTCATGCGTTGCACGCGATTAAAATAAAATTAGTTAATATAAGTTGCTCGTAAGTTTTTCGAACTTTAATTGATTCTTATTTTCTTATTCACCGTCTATTATAGATCGAATTAGGACACAACAGTAATTTAAAATACACATTTTATTACTATGTATAATATATTTTATTTTTATAATAATATATTTTAGAATTAAGATAAAATAACGTTGATAACGTGAAAAATATAGATAGGTATTTATTTAATTTGAAGAAGGATTTCGATCTAGAGGAAAGTAAAAGATTTCTGTTTATTTTATTACTCTTAGGTTTCAAGAAAGTTTTAGAAATGTGTTTTCTAGAAATTAATTATTACTTTTTTTTATAAGATAAAATAACGAAGCTATTACGGAAGTATAAAGTAAACACGAATGCTTGCTAAAATAAACACATTGAACATGACTATATCCTTTATTTTGTATTTTACATTGTTTGTTCTATCGAACAAAAGAATGTGTCGGTCAGGGAAAGCATTCGACCTAGTAATACAGTCATTTGGTAGTTTTACCTGGAAAGTTTTCCGGGAGTTTTGATATTAGGCATTTTGATATAGATTTCGAGGTGCTCTTTTTTCGAATTTTTACTTTGCCACCTCGTATCTTCACTGCTCGCGCCGCCATATTGAAAAAAAGGAGCTCAAAAACGGTTTTTTGACAATATCTCCTTTCCGGTTAATTTTACGATGAAAATAGTTGTGTAACTAGAGGAATTTTTCTACAATTTATGTCTATCATTTTTTTGTGAAATAAATATTTTCGGCGTCCGAGCGCCGCAAAGTTTACTTCAACACGTGTATTGGCGAAAAATACTCATTTCCACATGTCTGTTAAGTTAACACCCTCCTACAAAGAATCGAAATGACACACAAGCAGAAATTAAGTGCTCTTTATGTGCTAATTTTGTGCTCGAGCGGTTTAGCGGGAAATCGCAATTGAAAGTGGGGGTGCTGGCTTAACGTAAGTTAGCACCCCCACTTATTAAAATTACATATAAAATAAAAAACTCAGTATGCTAGAATTACGTGCCTTTTATGTGCTTTCAAATGCATTAAACAAGATTAGCCTATCTGTAATAGTTTAAAAGATATACGCCAAAAAAGATCTATGCACCATTAATATAAGAGTAAAGTGCCAGTTAAAATACAGATAGCGAATTGGTTTTCGTCTTAAAATGTTCCTCAACTTATGTGCTTTCAAAATATACACAATGAGATTTTCATGCTCATCCCCTTCGGCCGAAAAACCGCCCCGAACGTGAGCACCACGTATTATACGTACAAGAGTAAAGTACCAGTTAAGGTAGTCCTTTCACATCACCTAGTCAAGTAACAGTCCGTCATGAGGTAATTGAAAACAAACATATTGCAACATCCAAATAATTATAATAATATAAAATATGATTTTACACGCATGATTTAATCGTATTTAATTATTTACTAATTAAAAAAATATCACAATAGTAGTGCGGTTGGACTCGATTTGGACTCGAGCAAGGTCGGTAAATGGACGCGTCGGTAGCGACGCTACATAAGGTCTTCTCATGCACTTTGAGCTGTTTGGACCCAAAATGGCGACAACAACGCTCAGCTGATCCAAGGTCCGTAGATAGACGCGACGTACCTGTCGTCGCGCTGTCGTCGCGTCTATCTACGGACCTTGGATCAGCTGAGCGTTGTTGTCGCCGTAGATAGACGCGACGACAGCGCGACGACAGGTACGTCGCGTCTATCTACGGACCTTGAGCTGATCAGCAAAAAAATATAATGTTTGATTTTTAGATAAATGTTAATGTTTACGCTGTTTAAAAGTTAGGTTAAGTTAAAAATAAATAATATAACATAAAAATAAATAATACTTGGTCGAAATTAGAAAAATAAACAGCATGAATTCTCAAATATATTAACTAATTTTATTACTAACTCTTAATTATAAACATTGAGTTAAAATAATTAGATTAGTGAGTTAAAATAATTAGATTAGTGAGTTAAAATAATTAGATTAGAAATTAAATGTTCCAATAATCTTATTTTTTTATTAATAAACATGTAATTATAATAATTAAAATAATAACCCAAATAATACATTTTATTCCGCCAGTACTAATTAACAGCAATATCATCTAAATGGACCTAACTGGCGATTAAAATATTGCAAAAAAATATTTATTTAAATAATATTGCTATTGAAATAAATATTTGAAAACAATAACAACATTGCTTTGCAAATAATTTTGATTTTTAGATAATAGATTGCCTATAATCACTTTTTGTAGCAAAGGATTTATTTTTCGATAAACGTATTTTCTTTTTTTGCTTGTTAACAAAAATAATTTGTCGAATATGAATATATCGACGTAAAATATTGTAGAAGAAATTACAAGGTTTAGTACGTTCCGCACAAATGTTTGAGATAGTTAATTCTTTATAAGGTGCCCATTTTTCGATCATTGTAATAAATGCTCAAATAATCGAGGGTGCAGAGCACATTTATCAAAATGCGCTTGCAAATGACCTTCAACTAAAGAAATATAGTTAAATATACCATTTGAAGGATTTTCTAAGAATCCAAAAGAAAGAGCTTTGGTATAAAACGAATACTGACCATTATCATCAGTAAAAGCTTGTAAACAATCACTACAAGCGTATTTTTTTCGTAAAACATAAGAAATTGCACTTCCTAGCACGTTGTTTATAATATTACATTCTAATCTATTTGTTATTGGGGTTACATAAGTGTAATTTTGTGTATTTTCATAAACGGGGGAATACATACAATCCTTTGGCGAAATCCCGTACACTGTACAGTGCCGTACCAGCAGCGCGAATGGCGAACTACGCACACAGTAACAACTGTTGTACGACGTGCACTAATACACAGTCACTGGAACCAAAATGGCGGCCGTGAGAAGACCTTATGTAGCGTCGCTACCGACGCGTCCATTTACCGACCTTGGACTCGAGTAATCTACTTTGTTATCACGTCTCCGTCTCCGTCTCCGTCTCCGTGTCTACGTTTAACCTCACATATCAGAGCAAAACATTCGGCAAGTCCTTATTTTCAAGGTACGTACGAAATCCGGAAACATCAGGGAATATTTTAAGACATTAATAATGTATTCATCTGGACGCTAAGTACATGTATTATTCGTTGAAAACCTCGGCCGTGGCGATTTGCATCATTCTATCTTTCTCGTTCATTAGATGTAAACAAGGATAGAATGACAATAGCACGCTCCGCAAACGCACATTTAGAATGACTTATTTCTTGTAAAGTGTCGGTAACCTCACCTGATTTTTCGTACACATGCCCCTTATTACTGTATATTTAACATATTTCAAATTTGGATACTTATCTGAAACTTTTTCTCATGAGAGGACTACCTTAAAATACAGATAGCGAATTGGTTTTTGTCTTAAAATGTTCCTCAATTTATGTGCTATCGAAATATTCGCAATGAGATTTTTGTGCTTACTCCCTTCGACCACTCCGAGCGTGAGCACCACCATACGTACAAGAGTAAAGTACCAGTTAAAATACAGATAACGAATTGGTTTTTTTCTTAAAATGTTCCTCAATTTATGTGCTTTCGAAATATGCGCAATGAGATTTTTTTGCTCATCCCCTTCGGCCAACTAACCGCCCCCAACGTGAGAGCACCACTGAGTTGGCCGAAGGGGATGAGCAAAAAAATCTCATTGCGCATATTTCGAAAGCACATAAATTGAGGAACATTTTAAGACAAAAACCAATTTTCTATCTGTATTTTAACTGATACTTTACTCTTGTACGTATGGTACGTGGTGCTCACGTTCGGGGCGGTTTTTCGGCCGAAGGGGATGAGCACGAAAATCTCATTGTGTATATTTTGAAAGCACATAAGTTGAGGAACATTTTAAGACGAAAACCAATTCGCTATCTGTATTTTAACTGGCACTTTACTCTTATATTAATGGTGCATAGATTTTTTTGGCGTATATCTTTTAAACTATTACAGATAGGCTAATTTTGTTTAATGCATTTGAAAGCACATAAAAGGCACGTAATTCTAGCATACTGAGTTTTTAATTTTATATGTAATTTTAATAAGTGGGGGTGCTAACTTACGTTACCCCCACTTTCAATTGCAATTTCCCGCTAAACCGCTCGAGCACAAAATTAGCACATAAAGAGCACTTAATTTCTGCATGTGTGTCATTTCGATTCTTTGTAGGAGGGTGTTATCTTAACAGACATGTGGAAATGAATATTTTTCGCCAATACACGTGTTGAAGTAAACTTTGCGGCGCTCGGCCGTCAAAATTATTTATTTTACAAAAAAATGATAGACATAAATTGTAGGAAAATTCTTCTAGTTTAATTTGTTACATAACTATTTTTATCGTAAAATAAACCGGAAAATAGATATTGTCGAAAAACCGTTTTTAAGCTTTTTTTTTCCAATATGGCGGCGCGAGCGGCAAAGATACGAGGTGGCAAAGTAAAAATTCGAATAGAGCACCTCGAAATCTATCAAAATGTCAAATATCAAAACTCCCGGAAAACTTTCCAGGTAACCCCCTTTTTTAGCACCAAATGACTGTATTACAGAAAGAAGTGGACTTTTAGGGAGGCCAAAAAAAGATAAGAATAATAAAAGGTAAGAGAAAGAGGGAAAGTTGATAATAATATAAGATTGGAACTTTAACGGTTGTCTTTTACGATATAGCGCTTTTAGATGAAATATAGATAAAAGAAAAGGAGTCGAATTTACTACGAGGAGAGATTAAGAATATATCCAGACTGGTTCTATAATACATCTAATTTTGATGATAAGACTTCGTCTTTTTGTTGAATGTCCCCTTCTCATATAACAAAAAAACAATTACGCACGTCCGTGCGTTGTTCTTATTTCTACTTTTTTGTTCTATAAGAGCAGAATTTTGGCGTACATACGTTTCTCCTGTGAATAATTTCAAATATTAAGGGGTTAGGCCACTGTAGCGCGCATAAAATTACGTGCATTTTGAACATTTTTTTTTGTAGGAAAAAATAATTTATTAATAAACGCAGTTACAGTGCTGTTAAATGTCATTAAAAAAGTATCTAAAAAAATTTTTTTCGAATTTTTTTGGTCATATAATGGTCGACTACAGGCAATTGATCGCTTGGCGTCTTTTAAATTGGCGTGACAAATAACTTCGACAATTTTCATCCGATTGACTTCAAATTTTGATATGATTTGTCTAATTACATTTCGCAGAGAAGTACGTAAGATATTTTCGATTAATTAAAAACTTTTAATTTTATGAGCAGTTTTATACGAAATTTTTCACTACAAATTTTACTTTTTACTTCAAATGTCTACCATTTTCGAAAAAATCAATATTTCGAAAATATCCTACGTACTTCTCTGCGAAATGTAATTAGACAAATCATATCAAAATTTGAAGTCAATCGGATGAAAATTGTCGAAGTTATTTGTCACGCCAATTTGAAAGACGCCAAGCGATCAATTGTTTGTAGTCGACCATTATATGACCAAAAAAATTCGAAAAAAATTTTTTTAGATACTTTTTTAATGACATTTAACAGCACTGTAATTGCGTTTATTAATAAATTATTTTTTCCTACAAAAAAAAAAAATGTTAAAAATTTATGCGCGCTACAGTGGCCTAACCCCTTAAGCCTAAAATGTTTTTGGCTAGACACAGTATATTTGTGGCTCAACATCCCTCCTATTCACTCGACATAGCTTCCTGTGACTTTTGGTTATTTCCTCAGATAAAGATTGCTTTAAGAGGAAAGAGATTCGACGTGGAGATAATAAAAACAAATGCACAAGTTATTGAACTAAAACTGAAAAGTGGGAAATTGTACCATGTGTCCCCTATTGAGGGTGACTTGTTCCGGCGTGTAGGGTGACATGATCTATAGGGGTTGACGTCTCCCAACCTTTGATTTTTTACAATAAAACATTTAATTTTTGTAAGTAATTATCAGTTTTTATTTTAATTAGTGGTCAAACCACATTTGGCAACATCTTCTTATTAATATTTATAATAGAGCTTCTTATTAATTTGCATATGCTTATAAAAAAAAATACTTCTTAAATCTTCTGAACGTAATAAAGTGATCTTTTGTTTTTACATAACCAACATGTTTGATACTTCTTAAGTCTTTTGAACATAACAAAACTATATCGTACCAAGTCTCTTCACTGATATTAGATTATAATTTTATGTCAATACTTAAATACGACACACGTATTTCTATGACTTACTGTAAAATAAACAATCTATTATACATGCAAACAAATGCGTATTTGTAAAATATCACTATCCATTACCTAATTCAAGAAAACCAATAGAAAAGAAAAGAAGTACATGGTAAATATACCGATCAGGGGACCATCCCCCGATGACATTGACCTTGACATATTTTGTCAAGGTCATGTCCCTGAGTGACCTTCAAAAGTTTTTAACCGTCGCTTGTTGTTTGTTAAAAAGTTATTAACAAAAAAAGTTTGACACATATAGCAGTTATTTTGAGTACTAATAGACATAAATGACTGATATTTATGTAGAAATAGTACATGTATGAACGAAGGAAATTTAGTTAAAGTAGCGAATTGTTGGTATATTAAGAAAAGTTATTTAAAGCAGAGAATAGAGAGTATGTGCTTCAACTCACAAAGCACATACTTGTAAAGCGCGTCACTAACCTATAGGTTAGTGGCGCGCTTTACAAGTGTGTGCTTTGTATATGCTTCAACTTAGAAAGCACATACTTGTAAAAAGCCAAAATGTCATGCAAAAAATCTTCGGAAATTAGATTAACATATGCAAAATTTGCAATAATCATAGAATTGTGATATATTAAAAAGTCAATAGATATATAAAACAAAAATTTTATTCTGTATTTAATGAATAAAATGGATATATGGAACTCATTATATTGAAAAATGCATCAATGCGTTTATGATAGTTATATACACACTTGTAAAGCGCGCCACTAACCTATAGGTTAGTGACGCGCTTTATAAGTATGCGCTTTGTAAGTTGAAGCACATACAAAGCACATACTTGTAAAGCGCGCCACTAACCTATAGGTCAGTGATGCGCTTTATAAGTATGCGCTTTGTAAGTTGAAGCACATACAAAGCACATACTTGTAAAGCGCGTCACTAACCTATAGGTTAAAGCGAGGTCCACCCTGTACAGGGTTGGGTGGGAGGATGCAGGTGGGGGGGCCGACCCCCCCCCTCCCGCAACCCCCCGACCCGTGTGGAACGCGCTCCTCTGTCCACGCATGTATATTAGTCTCTCACATATATATATCTCATAATACTCGAAATAACTATATTTTTCAAACTTTCTTGTTAATAACTTTTTAATAAACAACGATTGTCGGCTAAAACCTTCCGAAGATTACTCAGGTAGATGACCTCTATATAATATATATCAAGATCAAAGTCATCGGCGTGGTGTTGCTTTATAATATCTAATAAAAAGCATTAAAATTTTGAAATTTCAATTTGCTATATTTTCTAAACCAATGCCGTCCCCCACTTTTTTCTTGCGTAGAATTACTCAGAAAGACCTCCCCTACAACATATTTAAGTGGCGATTGATTTCTCGTTGGGGCCCTAATTGTAGACATTTACCAAAACTTTAAACGCGTTTTTCTCAAAACACGTTTTTCGTGATCGGCGGACACGATTAAAAAAAAACTACTCGACGAATCGGTCTGAAATTTTTATGGCTTATTGAAAACACTAATACATCTAGCATGAAGCACGATCAAGTCAAAATATTGAAATTATCATATTTTAAAAGTCAAAAAACATGACGAAGAAATGGCTATTATTTATGTCTTTTTTTTAAACCTTTACCATTTTTCTATTTTTAACATAAATTATTTCTGGAGGTTCATGCTATAGCGACACTTATACTAATCAAGAATCTTTTTGGTTTTTTTGTTTCAGATGATTTTACAAGGAGTTACGATGTCCGCCGTGGACCAACCTTTTTTTCCAACTTCTTCGCATTGTTGTTTTTTTCATGAAATAAACTTGATTAAAACTTCTACAAAAAATATGTTTTGTTGTTTAAAGCATGCCTAATAAGTACTAAAAATATTCATTCAATTATCTGCATTAGTATTGCCAAAAAAAATTCATAAAAATAGCGATTTTTTAGAGCGTTCAAAGTGAGATGACTCCTTAACGATTACGGCACTCGAAGAAGAAGATTTGGTTTATATTCACCGTCGACTGAAAAATGCGGTGTTCCATCTTATTGTTATATAACGTCTCAACGATTAATCCGAAAAGTGTTGTGAGAATCCGACAAACCAAGTTGGCTCGCAGTTTTTCAATGTTCATATCGGAAAGATGTTAGTCACCTTTAATATGTGTTATTGCGATAAATATTACCACAGCCTCAGTGGTCGAATTGGCACGACACCCGCACGGTATACCGAAGGTTCCAGGTTCAAACCCTGGCTGAGGTAATATTTTTCGCCATAAAAATTAAAAACTATTTGATATGATGCTTATACATAAGCGTCAAAGAAATTACATCCCCGTCCTCCCCTACACATTCTTACCGTCCCGAATCATTCGCAGCTTTTCGTCGGCAGTCTTTTTGGCTATATTGACATATAAATAAAAGATGATCTCTAACAATCCACCTGCAGCTTTGTCATTTCATTCTGCAAAATAGATTCTATCGTTTTCTTTAACTGTTGCAGGACTCGTCATTTCTGGCATATTCTTTGTTCCGTGTGCGTATAAAAACCCCCGGAACCTACGGCCTGATGTCATTTGCAAGAGTCTGTCAATTATCGTCGGTCGTTCGACGAAGAAATTGTCAGTCAATCGGTCAGTTCAAAACGAAAGTTACGTTATTGAAAGTGAATATAATCCGCGACTCCTACATTTCAGTTTCATTTCCAAATTATGTTTGTGTCTGTTTTTCACATTTTGATCATTTGAATAAAGTGTTGTACTACATCAAGTGCATTAATATGAAAGTGTCACTGGTCCTCGCATAGATCCCCTCCACAGGCCCACTCAGGTTCGTACGATCAATGCGCTTTTAATGAGATTCGATGTTCTTCTCCGAAGACTGGCGAAAATGTGTGTTCGTACTCGGTTATTATAGCGCATTCATACGCGGATTACGAAACGCGGATTATCTCCCCATCCCTGAATGTCGAGCAATTTATTTTTCAGCTTAATTTTTCATCGGTTTGTAATATTCCTTTACTATTTGCACTTTCGGGAAAACAATTTACTCCCCCCCCCCCCCCCCCACCAGAGGGGCGACAGAGTGTTTCCGACAAAACAAGAGACAATAACAATTATAAAACAATCGTCGCATCGCTCACCACCGACTACGCTCTTTTAAATTCGTATTATCGCTTACATACTTATTTATAAGAATTTATTTGGTATTTTATAACTTATATGTTTCATCTCGATAAAATATTATGAAACCACTTTGTTTGATAGCTTTTAAAATGTACGAACTCGTGTACTAATTGCAGTTACAAAACAAATATTAGCATTGCAGAAAGAGAACGCCGGGCCGATTATTTCTCAGCTTAATTTTTCATCAGCCGTTTTAGGCTCTTGTGAAAACAACGTGCCCCGAAGAAAAATTATTTCCGGTTCAAAATATAAGGGTGGACAAAATATTAAGCGAGTTCGGAGCGTTGCGTCGCATCGATCGCCACCGACAACGCGCTGGTTTACATATACTTTTTTATAAGAATTATTTATTTTCTAACGTATTTTATTTTGATAAAATTTACATAATTAATACGAAACAACTTGTGTTTGATATAATTTTCAGAACGCACGATTTCATAATAACATTTACAAAATGCAAAAATCAGCTGTTAACGCGCCTCCGATTCTTTGCGCCAACACCGAGATTATTTATTTAGATAGCCGATTCGTGCTTTTGACGTTTTCAGGACAAGTGCAGAGGCCGGTTTTAAAAGACTGACACAAATGATCTTTCTCTTAGATAACTTTATTTCTACACTGCTCTTTGTAGATTGTCAGAACGAGAATTTCCTCGCGCGAGCATCAACGTCCAGCGAGGGTCGTAAGGATCGCAGGAGGGGTAGCGTCTACTTATCCGTACTAATTTCTAAAGTTTATTCGAATCGAAAGCCAACATGGAAGCGAAGAAGTCGGTACCGCGTTTGGTAAATATGCATATTAGGTCAAACCTTACCGATGGCCTTGACCTTGACATATGTTGTCAAGGTCACCCTCCTGAGTGACCTTCAGAAGGTTTTAGCTGGCGGTCATTGTTTATTAAAAAGTTATAAACAAAAAATGTTTAAAAAATATAGCAGTTATTTTGAGTATTGAAAGGCATAAACGACCTTGACCTTGACATATGTTGTCAAGGTCACCCTTCTGAGTGACCTTCAGAAAGTTTTAGCTGGCGGTCATTGTTCGTTAAAAAGTTATTAACAAAAAGAAAATTGAAAATATAGCATTTATTTTGAGTATTGAAAGGCATAAACGACCTTGACCTTGACATATGTTGTCAAGGTCACCCTCCTGAGTGACCTTCAGAAGGTTTTAGCTGGCGGTCAATCCCCTTAAATCTGTGACAGATTTTTATTAAAATAATTTATTGCAACTTTTTAATTTTCAATATCAAATAACTTATTGTTAGTAATTAAAACTAATATTTTTTAAATTCTATTAATATAAAATCCATTCAAGATTAAACAAATAATAAAATGCCATAAAACTCTGAAGCTTCAACATTCTACCTCATTTTCGTTTTACTTCAGATTGGAGCAAGGAATTTTCTTTCATATCGTGTTAGGTTGATAGCAAGAAACAAAACGTAGGCTCTTACGTCTATCGTAAACGTGAACGTAAAGCAAGGCAGAGAAAACCGTATACGTAACTACGTAAGTCGTGACACGATAGCTTTTTAAGATTTACGTAGTTATTTAGATATACAGTTTTCTCTGCCTTGCTTTACGTTTACGTTTACAATAAACGTAAGAGCCTACGTTTTGTTTTTTGCCATCAGCCTTATATTAACTGCTCTGTTCAGAACAAGTATCTGAAATTATCTTATACAAACGTCGATAGGGGAGAATTTATAGCGGAGTTAATTCACGAGTTGCGCCAAAATTTTTCATATTTTATGCCCTTTCAAGCAATATACTAACAATACAGGGGGTTCCATTTGAAATTTTTGAGTTGGATTTTCCTGGGGCACCCCCTTGAAGGGACAACTCCCCCAACCTTCTTAAATAAGGCCCCTCGAAATGATCTAATACGTATTTCGCAATATTTTATAAATTTAAACCGTTTCCGAAATATAGGGGGTGGACACTTTTCGTTGGAAGACCCGGCCTGATGTATATTATAATATATACGACAATCAATAATTTACTTCGCGGTTAGTTTATACATCTGTGCAAGTTAATGTAAAAAGAAAAAAAATAAGTATTGTTACCGTTAAACCTCGCGGGCCAAACTTATTTTTTGCATACGTGTTAGCACCATCTATAGGGTGTCCTCCCATAAGGAAAGACCCCAGCCAATTTTTCGCCCATAAGTTTCGAAAAAATCAACGTATTATAATTTTTTTCAATTGATCGTAAATTTTCTGAGAATTAAGATGGTAATCTTAGAATTTGTATAAAGAAAATAAATTATAGTGACCGACAGTTTTATCGAACGCAAACTAGCTAGTCGGATTCCAGGAGATTGATAGATAAATGGATCGTCGGACGCGGACGGATGAGACGTCGCGCCGGACGAGCTGTGTAATGTGTAAACTGTAAATACAGAAACGCGCGGAGTAAGCAATTACGCGATATCGATTACGATGTAATTAAACGCACGGATTGCATGCAATGCAATATCCGAATATGCGGAAGTATTTAGTGCATTTGGGAGTTGGAAGTATATAATGTGCATTCTTTTAACAAAGTAATTTTTCGTTCTGACAGTTAATCCTAAAGAGTTGTTTGTTATCTATTGAAAATTACTTTAATCGCATCTACGCTATGTTATACTGTAAAAAAAAAGATTCTACGCTGCGTGATTCCATGGAACAGGAAGGGACAAGTCAAAAGACGAAGTAAAGAATTGCTCCAGATGTATCATGGATACGGTTCGGAACTTGATGACGTAATCACCATCAAGTTTATAAATCATCCGCTTCGTATAGTGTGAGAGGGAGACGGACTGGCAAGTTGAACGTTACGATCAGGTGGTTAGTTCGTGATTCCATTAAATCTGCAACCAGTTGAACTCGGGTAATAGCTTGGCCGAGCGATGGAGGCGACGACGCGACGGGTTTGTCTCTCTAGGCTCGATCTCGTGAAAACTGTCGCGGTTTGATCGATATATCCGCGCTACCGTCTGCAAATCTCCGCGCGACCCTCTCAGCTAGATGCATGCAGATCCTAAGTCACAACCGGTCAAGACGAGAAGTGTTATTATCTTGAGGCCGGATCGATCGGATGAGAAAAGAAGCGGGATTGATGCATGCTTATTCCTTAATTTGGTATTTGCTTTTGCAAATAATCGGTGCCACCGCAAGACGATCGAAGCAGAATTAGCGCACATTTATTATTATTACGCATTACGGACGATTAATCTTTATAAATCGGACGTTTTAATTATCGCGGTGTGCGAAGGGGGGAAGATCGTTCATTAATTCTTCGTTTTAACGAAGGACCGCGCTTTTGGTATCCTCGTTTTTCGTAAATTGAAATGAATCATACAGTGTTGTACTTGTCTCAACAAAACAAATGTAAGAATTAAAAAAATAGAATGTTTTAAGATGAAAATGTAATAAAAGTTACTAATGTTGTACCTAATATACATATATTTTTCATAGCTGAATTAACCGTGTACCTTCGATACATGACATTTCAATGATTATTTAACATATTTTATTTTATAGTTTGATACAAAACTCGACGCTATTTTTATACAATAGAAAATGTATAACTTCTAACTTGAATGTCAGATTTTCTTTGCGTGATATAATTAAGATATAAGCCCTTGATATGTTATCTGTCTTCAGTATGCAGCACATATATAATTCATGTTAGCAATGTAAGTATTCTGTACATTTACTACTCTGTACTATGCAACGTGCGATTAAAACTATAATGAAACATGTAATAAAATTAATTAATTTTTTAAAATTAATTTATTATTATAATATTGTTTTCATTAATTTAATTATTGAACGATACGTTAATAAAAGTAACTCAGGTGGAACATTATTCACGATAACGTCACCATGTCAATATGAAATCACATATAATAAATTGCCAGTTAGTGTCGATTTAATCTACTCCTTGTTATGTCAATATGAGTTTTCTACCTGGAAATGTATACGTTAATTGCTCCTTCTGGATGGAAATTTTTCTTCTTATCTATCTTATATTTTTTATTATGTTAAATTAAAGATATAAATATATTTTTATTTAGTTTAATATGATAAACGTCATACGTAAATATTGTAAATGATAAAGCGTGATTAGTTTGAAATCGATTCTAAATCGAGCCGGCTAGCTTGGCTAACAACAACAATGCAGCGCGAAAGAAAAAGAGAAAACATTATGTGGCTGTCCTCGTCTAGTGTCTTGTAGCTCGCCGAAGCTCCGAGCTCACGTGCTTTTTCCTTATTTTTTACACGTTATAGTTCAGCGATCGTAAACCATTTCAAACCGGCATGTGCGAGCCATGTTATGAGAGATAAATAATTATATGATTCTACATATTATTTGTTCTTCACATCCTTTTATGCGCTATGTGAGAGTGGCCTAACTCCATCGCTCAATGTTAGAGTGCGAAACAAAATTTACAATTGTATGATTCCACACGAACAGTGTTACATCTTCTAGATGTTTTTTTGAGAATCCATGTAGAACCGTGTAATTGTTCGTCTTATTTTGCATGCAATGCGCCTGATATAATTATACAGTTCTATATATGGATTTTTAAAGCAGAGTAGCGATCACTATCGCCATTTATCGCTGAACTATAATAGATACGTAAAACATATTTCTTTGTCCGCAGTTTTTCAGTTTTGGTACTGTTATTTCCAAGTATATAGAAACAAAGCTTTTTGCAAATGTTACACATAATAGCAGGTGATGACCATTAGATTATATACAGATTTGCCGTGGAGAAATCGGTCTAGGAAAAATTTCCAATTTTAGAATTTTAATATTATTTAATATTATTCAATAATAAAACATTATTAACAGTGTAACAGTATAAACAGTATAATATTAAAGCTAAATAGCGCGCGCGTAGTGCGCGTCTGTGATGTCTAGTTAACTGAAATAATAATTATAGGTACATACAATTATATATATTTTATCACATGTTATTATTTCAAATAATTTTATATAATAGACAATATGTATAACTATACAATATAAAATAAAAAAACTCTTTCAGGAACATAAAACAAGTGTAGGCGTTTATGTTATGGGCCGTAAGGCCGGTTAGGTATTGATAGGAGAGCGGGGAAATTAACGTAGTAGTGGAGCAGTCGTGGCGTCGCACGCTGAGTGTTAGGCGTGTGAACGAAGGATCCCGAGTTCGAGACCAGTCGGCTCCGTTAATTTTTCCCGTCTCTTACACAAGTAAATTAAAAAAAAATGCCAACAGTACGCGGTGTTTCCAAACGGTAACCCATTTAAGTACTAACCGCGCTTAACGCCACTTAACTTACAATTAATATAAGTGATTGAACGAGAACTTGTACGTTAAGACGTGATTTGACCGTTGACGAAAGTATGATCCTTATCGATGACACACTTCTCATCAATTTTTATGTTACATTTGTTGTATTTTTTTAAGTATAATATATATACAGGATGTCCTATTTTAAACAATTACCCCCTACAATTTTTCAATAAAAAAAAGAGTTAGACAAAAAGTGGTAGAAGTGGTACAAAAGACAAAAGTTGTAGATATGGTCTAAAGGGAAACAAAGAATGGGTTTAGGAGGCCCGGATAAAATTTTTATTATTAATAATTTTTTATTATTAATGGTGAAGTTCAAAGATCTAGATTTCTTGATTGAGCAATGAATTTATGAAATAAATTTTTATCATGCCGAGTTTATTAATTAAATTCTTATCTATTAAATTAAATAAAAAATTGTTGTGTCAATGTCTAATGCCGAATTACAATCAAAAAGAAAATTTTATTCACAAAGAGAACTTTTATGAACTGCGGAACGTAGATAATAAACCATACATTAACAGTGATGTGTAGGGGGAAATCTCCTGAGTATATACCTAAAATATTATTAACCGACCATTTAAGAGTTATTAAAAAAAAAAATGAGATTTGAGCATCGTGTATAGACCATTGTAGTAGACTAAATTCCGTAGCGGCGTGTAATTAGCAGCGCGGTAATAGGTACGTTAGCTTGATGAATGATAAGACGGGTGAGAATGCTGGCTCGAGTATGTATATATTTATGTAAGGAAAAGCTGTTAATTAATATACTCCTTAAACATTAAATTCTTAAGATTGTATGAAAAAGTCAATAATTTTGACTATTTAAAAATGTATATATTTTTTAATGCTTCTTTGCTCACAAAATAATTAAAGAATTATATTATTATACTTTATATTAAAAAAATGGTAGGAAAATGGTCTATACACGATGCTAAAATATTTTTTGTTAATAACTCCTAAATAACCTAAATAGTCAATAATATTTTAGGTAACTTTATACTCAGGAGATTCTCCTTATAAACTGTTAATGTATGGTTCATATCTGCGTTCCGCAGTTCCCAAATTCTTCACGTCAGTAATATTTTTTTATTAGTAAATACAATTTTTTTAATTAAATTATTTTATTTATTTGTCGAGTTTTTGTCGTTATTTAAATTATTAAAGTTGATGAAGCGAATCGACGCGTTGGTATATAAACATCTCCGGGTTTTCCAAAGCTCTTCTGCGCATTAGCATTTACATTGTTATTTAATTTGTGCGAACAAATGTCTCTTTCTAAACATCTTAATTTTTCCTATAGCTGCTGTCCATCGCGGATGAATGTTTTGCTGATTCGACTGGGATTTTCCCAGATCCGTGCCGAAAGTGCGTACAGACATGTAAACACGTGTGTAAATGGGAATGCTCACGTAAATGTCATCGCCACTACATAATATAAAACCATCGACGGCGATGCGCAAAAAGGCAATCGCAGATACGTTTCGTTACAAAGTTACAAGACGCCGCGCTGTTATTAAGACGTTCTTATCAACAGAAATCTACGTGATAAACAGGTGCTCCAGTAATCACGATGATTTATCTGGGCTATCAGGTAAAATTAGACTTACTCGGCAGGAAAGATTGTGTACCCCATAATTCAGAGCGGTGTAATATTTAATTTAAGCAAATTAATGGTCTGTTCATAAAAAAAATATATTCAGAAAAAAACGTGCGTTTTTTATTAAAAAATCTAATATTTATTTAAGTTATTAAAAACAAAACAATGCTCTTTCTCTTTCGGTAATAAATTTTTTTCTTTTGCAATAGGAATATTATCTGCAACAATATAGGTAATTCACTTTTATATTTCACACATTAAGAAGATTATCTATTATTTATTAACGTCCTATAAACAGTCAAGAGTCTCTTCCTGTAAAGAAATAAAATTTTGCTGGAAAGATTAAATGACTTGTTTGCTGTGACAATAATGAGGTAAGCTCAGTGAGTTTTATATTAGCATTATTAACTCTGTGTTGACGGAGTCTTTAATGAGAGCAAGTGACATTATTTCAAAGAATACATTTGTTTGACAATTAGTCAACATGCCACAATTAGAACGTGACATCGTTGCATGTTGTGCACGTTTTATTTTTTTTCGGTATAATGGATTAATAAATAACTGTAAGTTTCATTCAACTTCTCATTTTAACGTAGAACATGTGTAGATTAAGTACGTGTATTATATAATAAAAAACAACTGTAAAGAGAACAGTAAATTCGATAAATTTTGTCGTTGATTGTGAATGACGTCATGCGAAGAAATGAATTTAGCTTGACGTTCAATGCTTTCTTTTTAAAGCAAAAAAAAAAAAAATTTACATGATATTCCGCTTCTGATATCTGCACAATCCGATATAGTGAGGTGTTGGTAGCTTTAAACGTAAACTTAATCGCTCATCAGGCCAATTGACTTGTTAGTCTTGACCCATGAAACAGTCGCACATTGAGAAAAATGTGCGAACGAGGAATTTTAGATTTTGCCAGAATTAAGTAATTTGTTGAATTTATGATAAATTTATGATAAACTGAATAATCTCTCTTAGATTTGGCAAATTTTAGTAAATTTGATAAAAATTCTCGCCGTAAAGATTGATAAGAGAATGTCGCGTTAATGAAGAGAAAATCTGACGCACATAGGCTCTGAAAAATTTAAATTTTTTTAATTTTGGCGGTTTGGAACACATTTCTCGTTAAAGTAATTAATTTTATCTGCACTCTAACAAAGATAAAGATCTTCGAAGATTTAAGTTTTCCGTGAGAAATAAAAGGCGCGAAGGACTACAATGTCTCTAAAAGAGACAGTGGGGATTTTTCTGACAATAAAATCGGATTACGACGGGCATTTCCAAGAGACGAGGACGTAATGATAGGTTCGCGCAAGAGGTATATGTGCATAAACGCGTTCAGGGTCGGAGTGGAAAGGAAGTGCCTGACCGAAATGAAGATTACACAGGAAGTCTCCTCACATTTCCCAACAGATGTTAGATGTATACACGTCCGTTCCTCACTTTTAAAATTTGAATAAATCAAGCGAATAGATTTAACGTATATACGCCTAAAATTATATAGAAAAACTTTCTTTAATCTATATCTATTTAATTACGATCCTGAGTCTCAATAAATCCTGAATTTTTCTTAAAATTTTTGCAAAATTTATTGAAATGCAACTTTATCAGATATTCTCGATTTTTTCTCGTGTAATCCGAGCCTGGATTCCCAACGTGTCGTGTATGTCATGACGTTTTCCACGCGATCGTGACAAACTAGTAGTGGGGAAGAGTGGGGGTTAGTCAAAGGCATTCTCCTCTGGGGTCTCTTCGTGATCGCTCGGAGTTCGGACTTCAGTTCTACCTCTTCTCGATCGTCGCTCGGACGTCTAACCACCAACTGATCGACACGTTGATTTCTTGTTTTGCTGGAGCTCCGGGAGAGTCTCGAACAATGTTGTTTCTCACGGTGAGTGTCAACACATTCATCCGTTTTTCTTTGGACATTCCATTTATTTCGTTTCGTAGAGTTTATTATTTGCTGAAAAGATGTGGAGACGATCTTTCGTGCTGCGAAACTCGTTGAAATATTATTCATTCTGCTAGCATCAGAAATTGGCTCTCAAAGATCGTGAGCATCGTACGTCGTCGTACTCCATTCTGCAATGACCCTTGTGTGCCAGTCTGGTCGGAAGTTCAACCGCGATAAGTCTTATCGGAAGTTTCGCGAGCGTTTTCTCTCCTTCGAGAATAAATTACTGAATTAATTACCAGTTAACTCTTGCGAGAGATATAATTATTAAAAAGTTATCAAAACGTTTTTAATTTTATAAATACCTGAAGAAATATTGGACGACTTAATTAAAATGTTAAATTTCTTATCTTTCCGATTAATAACATAAAATTTCTAACGTACTTAATTGATTTTAATGTACAATTATAGTAACCATTAATATTTGATACACAAAATTGATTCAAAACTGATTGATGATTCTAGAAACAGAGCAAATTCGTAATGTTAATTTTAAGACACCCGATGGAAGAAGTTCTCTCGTATGTAAACAATGTTATTAATGCTAGAACACGGTCAATTTTTATTTCGTTTTATCTATACATCGACGTCAGAGATTTAGAGGAAAGTCCTCTATTATGAAATAGGCTCCTAATATGCGATAGCGAGGTTTCTGCTAAACTAATAGGCCCTATTAGTTGGTTTTACCATAAATTTATTGCTCTTGGGGTAAAACCTATTTAGTGTAAAATTTATTGTTTGATCGTGCGTGTAGTCGTTGCAGAGAAAGAAATTGTGAAATTGGATGTTGTCAAGTGCCGTGGATATGAGACTTTAAACCTTGTTTATTATATTATTAATAAATATTTGGCAATGAGTTCTGCATGCACCGATAAAGTAAGGTCGTATTAATAGGAAAATACGGGATATGTTGAATTGCTCAATTGTAAAGATTAGATTTGGTGATCGCGAAACCGCAAGGCGTGGGGCTCGTAACATGAGATACTCAGGGTACTCCTGGGTTTCTGGAGTATGAAAGTTATTGTACGGTAATAAAATAAGAGAAAATACTATATTAACGTTAAGGGAAGGTTTATACAAAATTATAACTGTGTGCTGACCTTGATTTGAGGGGGAAGGGTGGAGGGGGCCGATTAGGTACAATATTCGGTATAAGTGTTTACGATTGTTGCAAATGTGCTTCTCCATCACATTTGTCTTTCAGAAACTTTAAATAAAGTTGTCTAATTACAATATGATGTATTTTGCACTTTATTAGCGATTTCCCGAGGTCTCTCATATTAAGAGCACACATTTTTCGATTTTGCCGAAAACTCATTTTTTACATTTTTCTAATTTTCAAAAAAATCAATATTAAAATTAAATTTTACAATTCAGCATCTTAAAGCTTATTAAATTCCTTTTAAAATGACCTACTACATTTTTCAATTATGCCCATAGACTTCCGGCAATCACATAAAATAGATGTGGTATCTCATAATCGGGGACTTTCCTATAATAATGTTATAATCTGTTTTAATATCCACAAGCATATTAGTACACGCATATATCCCATATATTCAACGTTGTAGATTGAGCGATTTTTACAATAAAAACAATGGAAATAATGGCGTGATATTATCAGGCAGAATCCTCTAACTAACATTTCATATTTTCAGTATGCATCTAAATGTTAAGCTGATTTGGCTGCTAATTTCCCGTTGACATTGAATGCTATTCTCTATTAAGTTAATAATAAAAATATTAATTTATTAAAGCAACGTTTTCTTTTTGCTTCAGGAATATTGACTTTACTCATAAATTTTTAATTATTATTTTGAGTTTGTAATTTTCAGACGTTTTTATTTTAACATTTCCTAGAAAATTATTCGTATACCATTTCGTAAATATATTTAATTGCAAGAAATTTTTATGTTTTTTTAGATAAAAGAAAAAATAAATGTCATGCGATTCTATTTCTTCGTATTCTTAATAGCATTTTGTGTGGCAAGTGTGGAAAACAACGAATTATGTCGCGCGTAAAGTTGCCGCATGAGTCGAAGGCTTACGGTGCATTCACACGAGTATGAGTGTAAATTCACTATAAGCTGAAACGAATGCGACAACCTCACGCGCGACGTATTCGTTGTCTTCCGCACATGCCACATACAATATTTTTTGTAACGTCTGTCGCGAAAGTTCGATTTGAAATTAAAAAATTAATTAAAATTAAATTCAAATAAGATGGTTTCGCACTTCTTGACAATTCATCAAAATATGTCATTAAGACATTTTCCGAAAATAAGGTTGTATTTTTAGATGCTCTCTATTCTATAATTTTTTTATAAATATTCATATATTTATCTCTCAATTTCTTCGGTAGTAGATAAATTCTCTGTGGCAGATCCAGCTGCTTCTACGAGTTCCACCGGCGTGGACGGTCTTGGACACTCGTTTTCTTTATCCATTTTATCCTTCTTGAATGATGACAGTTGTAACGAATTGACGTTTTGTCTCGCGTGAATTTCGTTACGTTAGTTTGTTATGTCAGTCGAAAATCGAAAAAGAAAAACTATTAATCGTGAAAAAAAAGGAGGTTTTTTACCGCACTAGTGCGGTAAAGTAACTTTTCTCGCACTAGTGCGGTAAAGTAAGGCATATATTGAATCGTTGAGAAATAAGCCACTTTCCGCAGGCTAAACAGCAATCGAAAATCGAATTTTCGCCACAGGCGTTGCAAAAATAATTTTATGTAACCGTTATCCTTCAAAATCGTTGTTCTTCAAAATCAACAATCTATACGAACTGCTGAATCAATAAGAAATGTTTTCTTAACGATTCTAGATTTAGAATTCGGAAACTTGTGACTGAGACTTTTAGAGAGGACGATTATCACTTAATTAACGAAAATTCTCCGCATTACAGTTTTATGACCTGTAATGACTCAATTGAACGAACGTGTCTACTGCCATTTCAGACCTATACGCCTTTACGCCTTGAAATGTTTACGTAAGGAAAAAGAAAAGAAGAGGGATTATGTTCGCCGTTCTTACGATTCTCACGGAATTCCCCTGTCACGTTCGCACCGCTTGATCATTCATAAATCCTTACGTCATGAGCAATTACCTCGAGCTATTTGATCACGAGCGAACGAACAAAATGGGAAAAAAAAGAAGAGTTTGATCCTGAGAGCGAGGCAGACTATTGTGGCGAGCACACTTGTCATGAATTGTATACACGATACGTGATCGTCATGATAACGAGCGTCGTACAGTGCGAACAAAGAACTCACGTGGCATTTCATTGCCATATCGCAATATCGATCTCATTAAATTTCAATTATAACTCAGACAGATGTTCAAAACTAAATTGCAATTTTAGCTTTAATTCACTGTCCTTGTTCTGATTTTAATTTATGGCGTAATTTTAATTTAAACGACCTCATTTTTTAGTCCTGATTTCAATTTACGCCGATCTTTTTTCTGATTTCTACTA
This sequence comes from Leptothorax acervorum, assembly GCA_035220615.1. Lineage (NCBI taxonomy): Eukaryota > Metazoa > Arthropoda > Insecta > Hymenoptera > Formicidae > Leptothorax > Leptothorax acervorum. Next base: position 16,142 of record JASTWQ010000270.1, on the reverse strand, counting down.
TACGTTTTTAATTTTAAATGCTTACCATTTCCGGAGCAAATACAACTCGTAAGACTGTCATGCATACGTACGTTCACAGATTAATTTAATTTAAATTCAAATTACGGTTTTATTAAAATTTTTGTTTTAATTCCAATTTTAATTGTATTATTTTAATTTTAAAAGTCTAGTTTTAATTTATTAATTTCGATTTTTATTTACATTTTAATCTTAATATTCTAGAATTAATTTATTTAAAAAAGTGAAAAGTTATAATTGTAGAGTCTTGCCGACACACAAATTGGTGATTACGTTATATAAATTGCACTTATTAATCGCTTATTAATTATCTCGCATATCACGAACCGGGGAAGTCTCAATTTGTCATTGAAAATACCGCTTTCGTCAAACGGGAGCTTTCGTCACACCTTAATTTCAGTCATGAAAGCCGGATGCCCTATGATGTCATGGTACCGGCTTCGCCGGCTGCTTTCACTCGCTGTTAGCCTCCGATTTCCGATCCGGTCGCAATTTCGCCGCAATTGCGCAGGAAAGTAACGAACCGAGGGAACATATACTTCCTCGAGGAAAAAAATTGCGAAGAAATCGCGCGCCTTATGTCATCTCGAACAGAGATCCCTCCTGGAATTCAAATATACGCAAGATGGACCGATAGTCGTGGCACATGATCGCGAAAAGAATGATATTACCATTCTATTTATTATACTACGTGAAAATACAGTAAAGAAACAAATTTAAAATTTAAATCTTTGGACGAATGCTTGATCTTTGAATGATCGGGTCATATTCGGAAGGGATTAGTCATCGCTGAAAAGCTCGCAATCAGCCGCGATGAAGCGACCGCGATTCAGCTGGGTTCAGCGATATAGCGATCGCGTGGCAAGCGACACGGTCTAGAAATTTGCATAAATTACAGGTCATTGTCGCGAGGAGCATCGTGCACGTTGTGAAACGCTAAAAAAGTACCGGAGGCCCAGATTCCTTCCGTCGTAGGTATCGTCTTCGCGTTGTTTCGTCTTCTGCGTCAAACGCGTATGATTCCTTGTCGTCCCCGCTTTCTCCGCCGTGCGAGAAAGTTTTTTTTTCTCTCGATCGAATATTCGATGGAATGATGCCAGCTTGTGAGTTTTAATCATGCCTTTTTTGTGTGTTTGGATATAGGTGTGTAAACTTGATAAATTGCTGTCGAGTAACAAATTGAATTCGCTATTTACTCGCAGTCGCTATAACGCGGAAGTCGGGAAGTCTTCGAGAGATCTCTCCTTTGGAGATATAGCCTTTTGAGAAATCCTAATTAACTTCATTTTTCTTGTGTTGTATAATCAACCTTCTAATGCGGCCTGCTTCGTAAAACATATATATTATTGTTGTTGTCATTAAGGACACGTTGTTACATAAACGTCGATTAGAATCCATCCTTTATAAGTAATATTAATAAAACATATTTTATTTAATAACACGTAACATCGCTAAAATAAAATTACAATATTTTATATCTTCCTCTTATTCCTATTCTTATTTTTCTCGTTTTGCAGGCAATACCGTTGCTGTCGGCGATCAGCATGATTTCGGCGCAATGTTTAACAGGAGATGATGTCCCCTCGATGATGGACCCGACGTCGAGGGTGTCGTTAACGGATGCCCGATTTAACTTCGCGCTCGACAGTCTGAAGAAGACCGCGTTGATCGAGTCGAAGGACAACCTCTTCTTCAGCCCGCACAGCATACATCAGGCCCTGAGCCTGGCGTACTTCGGCGCTCGCGGTACCACCGAGGAATCCCTGAAGCAGGCCCTCCGCATTCCAAATGAACTCTCGAAAGTTGACGTGCAACGTTACTACGCCATCGAGAGATCGCTCAGTCAAATGCGTTCCCAGGTGAGTGATTCCGGCGCGATTGCGTAATTACGCGATTTACTTCGTCGTCGCCGGAGGTATGTCAAGGTGACCATCTCGCGGTTTATCCTTACGCCAACGCCGGGGGATAAGCCGCGCTCGGGTCCCCAAGGCCCTAAAGGTGGCTGTTAGAGAATCGCGGATTCCCTTGGCCGACTTTTAAAATCGTCTTGTTCAGCGAAATGCTTGCACGGACGAATTTGAATGACGTAACTTAGAGATTTCCGCATAAAGAAGCCGATAAGAAATGATGGAATTAAATTTCAAGTTCACTTTTCACATACCTATTGAACGATCTGTAAAGCGTCTGAAATGCAGTGTAATATCGAAGTATGGTGAATCAAAATATATTTGTTATTACGAATGATTTATTGAAAAATGACGAAAATAGAAATATATTCTTAAATAAAACGGAGAATAAAAAAAATTACGCTTAAAAACTGAAATAATTGCAGCAGGTTTTTTAAAAAGCGGATCTTTATAGAACAAGAAATTTAAATACTGCTCTGCTCAGACAAAATATTTAGCTTTGGTCTATATTAAATTTGAATAAAATAATGTGAGTTTATAAAGTAATTTAAACATTTTTAAAATGTATTATTTCGAGGAAGAAAAATTTAATGTTGAATAAACTGCCACTTGAAGTCCAAGCTTAGATTTTAGTAGCCTTATAATATTTCTGTTATATACATAATTTTTCCAACATTAATAAACTGCGGGCCGACTGAATTGTCTTACAACGCAGCTCATGTTGAAGTAGTAAAATCTCCTCCTTCCCTCCTAATCAAATCGATTTATTTAGCGGAGAAGGAGGGGATTTTACTACTCCAACATGAGCTTGTGTTGTAAGTCTGACAATTAAGTCGGCACAAAGTTTATTAATGTTGGAAAAATTATGTGCATAACACAGAAATATTACAAGGCTACTAAAAATCCAAGCTCAGATCTAAAAAATGGCAGTTTATTCAAAATTGATTAATATCAAAGCGGTTCTTTTCACTTAATATTGTTTAAAATTGTCATACTTTGTGTGAACATGAAGGTCGTAAAGCACGAATAGAGTTTGTAAAAACTTATTATCTCAGCGATTTCGCGCAGAAATTCTCGGAAACCTTGGAAGAAAAAGATTTCTTTATCCTTGATATTTTTCATTTCAGACGAATGGATCCGCAGATTCCTACGATTACAGAATCGCCAATAGATTTTGGATTACCAACACCAAGAAGCTGCGCGAATGTATGCTCGATTTTTTCGCGGATCAGTTGCAAGTAACAGATTTCCGCACGAACCCTACCGAAGTGAGAAATCAGATCAATAATTGGGTCAGTAATATGACGAAAGGACACATTCGCGATCTCCTGCCGTCGAGCAGCATTACGGAAGATACCGATCTCGTTCTGGTGAACGCGGTCTACTTCAAGGGCCTCTGGGCCAATCGTTTCGACCCGAAGAATTCGAAACGCGACATCTTCTATGCTTCCGGCACGCAAAACTCCGTCACCACTTTTATGCGTCAGAAGGGGAACTTCAATCACGGTAAACGTCATTATGCATTCGGATTATATCATTAACCTGTTATTATACTAAACTTATTAAATTAATTGTCCCTTTGAGACAAAACGTCAGCAGCAATGTCGACTTCGTATCTGCAACTTAATTAACTGTATCGCTACACTGATAAAGGTTCGAAAAAGAGCCGAAACGTTTTAAAAATTTTTTTGTATTACATGTAAATTTTATATTAAGACTACCATTGTTGTAAATTTTTGTATTTTTTAACGTATAGATTACATGTAATTGTTGCTCGATCACCTAGTGCTTGGATCTCAGTTGTTTGTCTTACATTTGCTTTTTTAATTAATTATATATTATACATATATATACACAAATATTTTTTATTATATTTTACTTTGTAAAAGATTTATTCAAATTTATGTATAAATTATATTAATATTACACATAATACACATCTTTATAAAAATGTGAAATATCGAAATAAAATTATAAAAACAGTCTTTTGTTTTGATAAATGTGAAAAGTATTAGGCAGATGCTTAAAAATCGATCTTATAAATCCGACATTTCGTACATCGCGACTTAATACTTCGACTTTCATTCATCTACTTTCTTTCTAATCTTAATTTTTTTCTTTTCAGCTGTCTCTGAAGAGCTAGGCGCATATATCTTGGAATTGCCCTACAAAGGTAATGAGATTTCGATGTTCGTGCTGCTCCCTCCGTTCTCCACCGCACGATCTGTCCAAAATCCTACCAACGAGCCACAGGACGGCATCCGTCAACTGGTGGAACGTCTAGCGACGGAGAAGGGTGCCCGGGAACTACGCGAATTGTTGGACGATGGGTTACCGCCGCGCGAGGTCGAGGTCAGCCTGCCGCGTTTTGAGCTCGAGCGAGAGTTACCGATCACTCAGTTGCTGCTCGCCCTGGGCGCCGGTGAAGTGGTGATACCAAATGTGGCCGATCTGCGCGGCTTCCTCGCGGACGGTGAGCGGACCCTGCACCTCGGTGACGCCGTACACCGTGCTCGTATCGAGGTCACGGAGGAGGGCACTACCGCGGCCGCGGCCACCGCGATCTTCACCTTCCGCTCCAGCCGGCCCACCGAACCCGCCGTCTTCAACGCCAACCACCCGTTCGTTTACCTGATCTACAACAAGGCTGATCACACTATTCTTTTTACTGGAATTTTCCGCTCACCCGCCGTACCCCCCCAAACTCCCGGTGCTGTTTAGATAGATCCTGTTGTTTTGGTAGCTTTAAGACAAGCTCAGCCTTGGAAAGATAGTCGAGCAGTGAAGTCTGATGATGTGACAAGGGTTGACAAATTCGTCATTCCACTTTTTTTTGATTAGTTGATAAATTATTGGCCCCTTTGGATTCTGCGAAACTGACGTCACTGATCTTCAAATCCGTGAATTTTCGAAGGATCGAAGATGATCGAAGAGAAAGAACCTCCCATTTTCCGGCGATTTTTCGAGAGAAGTCTGTTGCATGAATCTCATTAATTTATTCTTGTATTTAGATTTTATACTTTATGGCGTCTTATTTTTAGTTATATTAAAGACGATTTGAGTGTAAAACAAAACAAAAACTTACACGTATAAAAGGAGTTAACGTTAATTTCTGATAATATACATATAGGTAAGGAATTTCGACAAACGGTGATTTCGCCGCGCGCGATTAACTAAAACAATTGTTCAACAAATATTTTTCCAGTCCGAAAATAAAATTATCCTATAATGTATCTGGATAAAAAATTGTAAAAAAGCGGAGATTTATGTAATAAGAAAAGATAAATAAAAATGCTTTTAGACATATGTATATAAGGCATTTCATATCAAATCGACCAGTGTCTGACCATCAACCTTTCGGATTTGGTCAGCGATTTTTTATGTTATTGTTCCAACTCTAAAATTCAGATTTTTTTTTAGATTTTTTAAAATAAATTTTATTTAGTTATAATTTTTTAAACAGACATGTTGGTTACAATTTAAAAATCTGAAAAAATTCTTAAAAATCCTGTGTCAGATATCAAAATTTTCAAGCCTTGACCCAGAGTGGGCCGGCGTTTGCTTCTATTTTTTGAAAAAAAAACTGAAAAAATTAGAAGCAGAAGTCAGTCTACTGAATATCCTTAGTATCGACTTCAAGTAATTGTTATCCTTTTTTTCAAGTTTTCATATGGCTGTCGTGTTCTAGCCAAATATATCGCGTTAGTAAATATAAATCTGCAATACACTATAGCATACACGCAACAGTGAAACTTTGAGGAGTCGGGCAAGTAACGCTAAATTAACATTGAATGTAATTACTGAATTCTTGCAAAAAAAAACATTTTTTGTTATATTTACTCCGTTAAAACATAAAGTATAGGGAGAATAGTATATGAGACCAAAAGTTTGAGATTAATTAAAAATATGTGCTGAGATTTTCTAACATTATTTGTACGCTCTTAAGTATATGTAGAATATCGAAGAAAATGATTTTATGTAAAAAAAATTGATAGCATTTTTTGTCTAAAAAAAAAAAAAAGTGTGACGTTAATATAATTTGACATCAGCTCAAACTAACAATAAGATTCTTTGTTTTATATCTTATATCATGATCTCGAAATTATATGGACTCTCCTGTAAAACATTTCTCTTAAAAATGCCTCGGTTTCAAGTTATTCAGCTAAAACATATTAAAATAAATTTTGTAAAATAATCTTGCAAAGTAATATTAGGTATACATAATGTTACAATACATGTGATTATACATAATCACAAGTATAATTCTAATAATTTTATTTCTATATGCATGAGTAATTAAAGATATCTATAATGATTTTTTCAGATTTATATATCTGGAAGCTATTACTACTTTTTTATTAAAAACGGGGTGGATATACAGCAGGGTAAACTTTCGGGAGAGACAGTGTCGGACGCATCTGATTTGTATAATTTAAATTATAATAACAAAACGTTGAAGAACGCGACGCATATGTACAGGTATTCAAGAGGAACGCGGATAGTCACGTTGCTTTTGCTACTCGTATTTTATAAACGTTGCACAATACGAGAATGGCAAGATTCGAAGGTTTGGGTGATAATCTGACGGTCCGAGAACGTAATATCGTATACCGCGTATATGTGAATTGTTCGACAATCTACTGCGATCTGAGTGCATTTAAGGACGCAACAGGATGTCGGCAAATTTGTGATATGAGATTAATTCTCAATGCCTCGAGGTTTAAAGGTATCGATCAAACTAAAAATAATTTCTCCATACGTAAGTTATACTATAATTGCCTTTCTTTGCAATTTCTACTTTCTCGCGCCTTATTATTTTAAGATAATTTCAAATTGTCGAACGAAATAAAGGTCGTGAAATTCAGCACGGACGCTCACGTATAAATAATAAAACCGGCAAACAGGATTTTTGGAATAGACAACAGGTGAATATTCTCAGATGTTCACATAATGTAGATTGTTAATTGTCACGATATCCTGAAAGATGCTGCAATTTAAGCAAGTATCCACTAAAAAAGAGTAGGGGAGACCGGGGCTAACTCGACACGATTTTTTCAAAGGCAATTTTTAACAACTAATTAAAATTTTCAAGCAAATTCAATGGTACACATTTAAAGAGTGTTCCTTTAGGTACAAAATTGTATAAGGAAGTTTTGCTGTACGTCGCTTTGTTTTTTGCCCCCAGGAGAGGAAAAGTGACGCAAAGACAAATTTTCAAATTGAAAAATGCCGGGGCAAACTCGACACTTTGTCTAATCGATACGATTTGATTTGAAACTTATTTTTTTATTGTCTGAAAATAAAATACGTTATTTATCGTGTATTTAGAAAGTACAAAAATTCGGAATAAAGCAAAACAATCATTGGAAATAATAAGAAAAAAAGTTGTTGAACTTTCAATTATCTTCTTCTGAACTCATGTCTGAAAAACAATTAAAGCGGAGTCTACAATGAGAATTTAAGGCGTAAAATTTAAGTTTTAAGCCTTAAGCCGTAAGAAATTGACAAATCACAGTCGAATATGAGAAGAATACCCGATTGTGATTTGTCAATTTTTTACGGTTTAAAGCTTAAAGCTTAATTTTTACGCCTTAAATTCTCAATGTAGACTCCGCTTAATGCAGGTATACTCGCGATCGGCCATGCGTGCAAATTTGTCATGAGCCATAATAAACAACAATTTGTCTTGACACCCCAAATATTTCTTCAGCATGTTTGATTTTTATTTTTTCCTTTTTACGGCAAGAACAGCTTCTTTCATTATTTCCTTATCTATTACTGGTCTTTTTCTGTTGTATGTACAAACTATTTTGCTGCAAGCCAAAAGCAAATGACTTATTTACAACGCTTTATCGAATAGATTAGTGTCGACTTTGCCCCGGTGGCGTGGTGTCGACTTTGCCCCAAACGTCGTTTTTCACTTTTGTCACTCTAAAAACATATAAATTTTGAAAATATGCAAAAACTATTATCGGATTCGTATAGAGCATCGAATTTCCCATCAAAATCACTTAATGGTAGATTCGTAAGAGTAAAGCTCGATCAAAGAGTAGAAATTTTCGAGAAATCAGAAAAATTACTTTTTACCATCAAAAATGCTTATGTCGCACTAGAAGTTACACCATAACTCAGAATGTCACCAAATTCCGTTGACAACGCTGGCATATAAAGACGCATTTACCATAGGAAAGGCAAGTTTCTACGATAGATTTAAATAGGCAAAAAGCCTAGTGTCAAGTTTGCCCCGGTGTCGAGTTAGCCCCGGTCTCCCCTACTTAAAAAATAAGCAATACAAAATTTAAGTTAGTCGGTTCCTTAGTTTTAAAAATATCATAGCAAACATCGAGAACAAACACTTTCGCACATTTTTGCACCTTACATGTTTTAATAAGTATCAGTTATACTTTGGTGTAAAACGCGAAGAAATAGATAATAATAAAATAGTAACAAATACATATCCAGAACTACAAGATTCTAGGTTTCTTCGTTTCTGAGAAAAAAAATTAAAAAATTGCTAGACATATTACTGATTTGATTTGTCTATTAGAATTTCAGTTAGAGATATTGATCGATATTACCCTTGTTCCACGAATGCCACAAAAATTATTAAACATTTATTTTGCATTACTATTAAAATTATGTACTTTTCACTGCCGGTAAAACCTCAACAGGTATAAAAAATCACATAGTTGTTAAAAGAAAATCATGCAATTTGCAATAGGCAATTACATATCTTTAATAATTTTATATATAGAATAATTCAAAAGAATTATATTATGTAAATAAAATTATATAATTCTATTTAAAAAATGGCGATATATGACTTTAAAGGGATCCTAAAGCCGCCTATAATTTCTATATTACCGATTTCTTTTAAGAACTAATTTTTTTATTGGCTTTACAGAATAAAAAATTCTTTTCCAAAGTTAAAGCATATACACTAATGCTGTCAACGTCGAACGATTTTATGCCGCGAACAAAAATAATTTCAGAATGCAGATTTTCGTTACTTACTCGAAATGTCAACTCATGACAACATTTGCTTTATATAAACATTTTACAATTTGTTGTTACAAAATGAGACCCACCTTGGGAGCGGATAACATGAAGAAATAACATACCGTTCTCAGAATTAGGCTTAGACAACTAACAAAAAAGTTTAGTGCTTAAAAAGATATATGTATATGTATAACCTATAACTTTGTTTATCCTTGTCTATATGCTAAAGGCACCTGACCGTCCTCACCCGAGGACACCAAGGAAAAACCCCCCTTATCCTTGTCTATATCATTGTCTATACAAAGACAGATATAGAATTTGGTCGGTAATACAGACGGCTTTAGGATCCCCTTAATGTGTTCTGGAAAAATCGATTTCTCTTAAATTGATTTTTATTAATTGTCTTCCCTCCAGATTATACAACTTTTATCCAAAACATTTTTACTATAACGCGTATAACTTACAGGGATAATAGCTTGTAACACTAAATGTCCCACCATATACGTAATACATTATATATTATTAATAAATTAATACATATATATATATATTGTATATTATACATTACCTATATATATAACATTTTAATAAAATATATTGTAATATTTATTTTAATAAATTGTACATTTATTGTGTTATATTATTATCTTCTATCCACTCTTCATTAATAGCTGATATAATTTTGACATTGTCCATCATTGTGACATGAGTACCTTCCACATAATAAATTTGTACTTTACCGTCAGTGATCTGAAAGTAAGTTTTTTGTTATAAAGTTATTTTTAAATCAGAATATAATTTCAAAGATTTTTATTAAAATTATATTTATAATACCTTATGTAGACCATAATCCTCTTCAATAAAAGGGGCAATCGGAAATGTGGGTTTTAGCAATGTTATAGGTGATTTAAGACGAGGTAATGAAGATATATTATAATCCTGTATAGCGATTATATGATTGTAAACTGTCAAACATAAAAGTTTTGATTTTCGGTGGTCAATACATTTAACTCCTTTGGGAAATAAACATGAAATATTTTTAACTTCTCTTCCCATGTGTTACATTTGTTCAACTCTAACGTAAGCTGTAAATAACAGTATTTGCATTTTGTATGATTAATAATAATAAACATGCTAAATTAAAAATAACATCTAATATGTTTTATCAGTAGTACAAAGAATTATTGAATTCTCGAACCAATGGCAAAATCTCTCGTTATATTTTTGCTTATTTTATTAAAATCTCTCATTTTTCTTCCGTCATAATTAACATTCATTATGCTTTCTATCTCTAAATTATTATTATCATTTAAACCTTACTTTTTGTGTATCTTTAAATGATAAATAACATTATAATCGTGTGATGTAAATGTATCATTAATTTTATTTATTCAACAATATGTCAAAGATATCTTATAAATGTTATCGTTAGTCTAGATTTTAGACACTGCTACTCGAAATGAGATAAGATAAACATTTTTATTTTATATTATTTCAAGGTTTAATATATACAAATCTCTGAAAAATGTTTGTTACAATGAAACATTTTATGCGTTCTTGTTTTAATTAAATTTATAAAACGTTAAATATTAATATAAATCAAGAGACACGGTAGTGTCTCGCGCCAAGTACGCGCGGAGCGAGACAGCCGTGGCTCTATATACGCGACGCGACGAGTTGCGAGTACCCGAGATTTTTAGATCTCGATAACCAGTGAACGGATCAAGTTCTAACTAGGCTTATCGTAAAGCTTGGACTAAGTTTATATAAGAAAAGTGTTTTTATTTTTCCGCTACGTGCCCTACGAGCGGAGATATTACGATGCATAGGATAAAGTGTGAAATTTTCAATTAAGATACGTCATCGTCGTCCCAGATCGTGACTTTCATCACATTCTCGCCACGGCGCGGCGGCGCTGCTGGGGGGTTTGATTTTCTTGTGGCGTTCATACCCTTGCCGTTATGCGGCGCTCTAGTCTCTACGCGTAGAGATGCGTTAGTTCGATCGATCGATCATATGTGAGGTGACAGGAGTAAACATAACCGTAAAGTGGCCGATACACGTCGCGAGTCCGGTTCGGCTCGGTTTCTACTCGTTCGTGGGTGGGATGTCACGGGCCGGGTTCGGCGTCCGACGAGCTAAATTTCGAGACTATTCGGGAGTGTGTGTGTAGTGAAAAACGTTCAGGTCTCATTACATGTACGAGTTTTACTCGCGAATCAAGCTCGCCGAGCCGGACTCGCGAGTCAAACTCGTACACATAATTGGCCGCTTCAGACGTCCGCGTCGTCGAGAAATATTCCGTCCGCGTCGAGGTTATATGATGCTTACGATGTTTACGTGTGCGTTTAGTCGGGGCTCGTGCAGTGATAACGTGCAATATATCGTAAGTAAACTATATCGTGCGTGATAATAAACTCACGCTCTCTCTCGCTCGCTTGCTCGCTCGCTTAATCTCGTCTCTTACGAGTTAAAGTGAAGTTATTTATATCCTCTAAATAAATCGCGTTCGCGAGAGAGATCGATCGAGTCATCGTTATCACACGCGTCGAAGTGAGTGAGGTTAACGTGTCATGTCACATTATATTGACACCGCAGGGAGGATTGATTCGCACAATCCTTTGGGCTTATAAATACAGTACTCGCTCTGCTTTCATGTTGATTATTAATTATTCAAAAAAAGCAATTATGTGTTTTTTATACGCGTCAATTGATTTATCTCATTATTCAAGTATTAAAGTATTAAGATTAAGATGCATTAACGTATTAAGATAATGAAATGTTTTTCATATGCATATACATATATAATAAAACTATATATATTTCAGTTTGACTTAAAAACAAAAAACTTTCCTAAGAAGCACAACATGTGAAGGCATTATGGCTGAAGATTTTTATGTCGGTACTGTAATAACAATATTTTCGAGATGCATCAAAATTACGGGTTACGCAGATGCCTGTACCAAAACTAAATTAGAAACGCAACTACAAAAGTAAGTAGACAAATAATTTATTTTATATATATGATTTCTTTAGTATTTATATTTGAAACCAGATGTAAATATTTTTACTCAATTAACATAATTTTACTTTTCCAGGGTTTTTGTACTTTTGAAACCAGATGTTATTGACAAAATAAGTGACATATTAAAAGCCATTATAAATTACGATTTTTATATCATAAATATAAAAATGATAAGATTAATTCCAAACGATATTACAGAATGTTGTCTTGTAAAAGACGAAATGGAAAAGACGTAAGTTAAATTTTGAGTTATTAACCGTATCCTAAAAGTAAACCGTTTATTAATTTTTAGTAAATTTTAGATATTGTAGCTATGAAAGTTTATTTCTAGGTGTATTATAAATTATCTTATATCTGGCCCTGTCGTTGCTTTAGAATTATTAGGAGGAAATGGTACAATGAGATGGCAAGAACTGGCAGGCCCAGAAGATAGTAAGCATGCTCGTTCAACAGCAGCATCTTCATTAAGAGCTTGCTATGGAAAAGACGAGATACATAATGCTGTATATGGATCTAAAGATACAGAAACAGCAATGCAGGTACAAATTCTAATGTACAATAGTTAATCTAAGAACATATATCTTGATCTAATATCTGATTGGATATTTTCAGGAATTGAAATACTTCTTTCTTGACTCAAAAAGTAAAAATAAAGGTTTAAGAAACACTGCAACTCTACAAAACTGCACCTGTTGCATTATCAAGCCACATGCCGTACAGGAAAGACTTCTTGGTCAGTCAAACATTTTGTTAATATATAATGTATACACATACATACATATATTAATATATGTATATATATATACACAAAAATATATATACATATTTGTAAAATAGCAACTAATGGAAATTTTCATATAACTTTGAAACCTCTATCTAAATCTAATGTGATATATTCTTAAATCATATATATTCTTATATCATGTTATTATTTACAATTTATTATTCGATAAAACATATAAAAAGCGTGTAACTACATTTGAATGATTATACTGCTCTCAATAGTATAAATTTTACTCTGAATACTATCTTGACAATTGTCGAGTGTTTTTGTTAAGTAAAGACTAAAACTTCCATGAGATTTCCACTTTCAGATATATAATTATCTTCTGTATTTCAGATTTCGGAATCTATAGCATTAGTTGGCGAAAAGGAACCGTTGAAGAGCTTAGAACAAGAATATGCAGAAGATGATGTGTATCTTTCGAAGGCGAAGGTCTTGGCTCAAAAGTATTCTTACATTAGGAGAACTAGACCCGATGGCAATTGTTTCTTCAGAGCATTTAGTTATGCTTATTTGGAGAAATTAATTGAGAACAAGGAGGAGTACGATAAGTTTCGTGATCTAGCTTTAAAAAGCAAGGATAGCCTTGTAGCTCTAGGTTTTCCCCAATTTACAGTCGAAGACTTTCACGACACGGTGAGATTTTTATTTTCATCCTTGAATTAATCTTACTTGCACATATATTAATATATCAATATGACACAAATTATAAGAATTTATATTTTGAAAAAGTATACATGGTGTACATATAGTATACAGATTTTCAAAAAGTATTGTATATTTAATATAAATACTCATATGTGTATGTATCATATAATACGACTTTGCCGTGTAGAATTTGAGAGAAAATATGAATTGATTTTGATGAACTTTTGTTACAGTTTATGGAAGTCATTGACAAAGTAGGTGGTGATACAGAGTCCAGTCACATGGAATTACACAAATTGTTCAATGAACAAGGTTATTCCGATTTCGTTGTTGTGTATCTTAGATTAATCACATCTGGTCAGTTGCAGCGTGACGCAGACTTCTACCAACATTTTATTGAGGGGGGAACGCACTATCTCGGAATTCTGCCATCAGGTTCGTACATGACATTATTCTTATTGATCTTTTGTTCTATCTGTTATTGATATTTGCTCTAATGTATCTACTTTTTTTCTAGGAAGTCGAACCAATGTATAAGGAATCTGACCATATTCACATTATAGCAATGAGTAGTGCCCTAGGAACTGGTGTTAGAGTTCGTTACATGGACAGAGGTGCAGGAACTGAAGTGACTGCCCATGATTTTCCCGAAGGTGCTTATACCAGCTGTGCACTTACTATATCGTCCCGGTCACTATGATATTCTTTATCCTTGATGAATCTGACGTTATGCAGGTTTTTTTTAATACGACAAAAATGATTTCTAACGGCCAGATCTACTTCAAACTTTATTTTCAAAAGTGTTTCAGTTATAACGCATATGTTACCTCTAAAAAAAAAGAAGAGAAGCAAATAAGTCGATTTCGTGTACACATTTTAGAAACCTCTAAGTGCATTTGCGTATGAATTTGTCGATATACCCTGTTGTTTATAAGCGTCATTTTAAACTTTAAGACTAATTATCTGGAATAAATATCAAAGAAATCGATGTACCGTGTTATTTAATTTCTACATTAGTTTTTCTCTTTCATCTAGGCATTTACATGAATAATGTTCCGTAATCTAAAAAAATGAATAAATAACACATTTTGCGGTAATCCTAAGGAAAATATTTCAACTTTACATTCCTTCCATACATTATATTTTATTACATATATATTAATTTTTTTAAACAATATATATACAACGCAAACACATATTCTTTCTCAGACTACAAATGTGTATCACAGAAACAAAATATTTTATAATCTATATACTTGATACAATTTATAGCAAAAAGAAGAAAGACTGTTATATAATTTCTTACAATGTATGTTCTTAACCTTCGTCTAACAAGGTTCATGCCTGTCATATCTTTCACAGGTGGGCCAGATCCGGATAGAAGCATTTTGTAGTTTATTCAACTAATTTTTTCGACTAGGCACTTTTATTTTCGCAACAAGTTAGAAAATATTTAAAAGTAAACAAAATATATCGCAAAATATGTAAAATACCTCCTGATATCTAAAGTACTTTGAAGTATTTATTTAGGCGAAATCTGTTAGATATTCAACAGATGATATGGGTAGGATTTGACCCATGTTAGACCCTTATTAGACGAAGGTTAAAATTGATCAATCCTGCAATATATAACATTCATATCACATAGTTTATAAATACATATTCTGCAATATTCATTATATAGAATTCTTATGTATACAGCACCTCGAAAAACCCTAAGTAACAAGTGGTATACGTAGTTATCTTTGTACCTCGAAAAAACTTAAGTAACAGGTGGTATACGTAATACCTTGAAAAATAAGATATACTGTTCATATAAGATGCGTAATATTACAAAAAGGCATGATATCCGTACAAAATTACCTTTTACAAAAGGTACAAAAAAAAGACGCCAAGCACGCGTGGTGCACCTCGAAAAAATCGAAGTAATATATTTGTACCTCGAAAAATCGAAGTAATATCTTTACCTCGAAAAAATCGAAGTAATATATTTGTACCTCGAAAAAATCGAAGTAATATCTTTACCTTGAAAAAATCGAAGTAGTTATCTTTGTACCTCGAAAAAATCCAAGTAATACCTTTATCTTAAAAAATCGAAGTAATATATTTATTACAAAAAAAAGAAATGATATCTTTAAATTATGCGCCAATTAAATATATATTATATCGACAAATAACTATTGTTCTTTTAAAAAATGTATTCCCATTAAAGTAAGAAAATTAATATAAAATGTGAAAAATTTTAGTGAAAAAAACTTGGCGCTGCTAAACATAATAATATATATTAATAAAACAATTTCTATAAATGGAAAAAGTACTTTAATTAATGTGTGAAAGTCTCTACATTCACATTGTAATTATTAATTTAATATTTTAAATTAGTTATTTATTGATTTCAAATATTTTAAAATTTTGCAGCGCCAAGTTTTTTTCACTAAAATTTTTCACATTTTATATTAATTTTCTTACTTTAATGGGAATACATTTTTTAAAAGAACAATAGTATTTGTCGATATAATATATATTTAATTGGCGCATAATTTAAAGATATCATTTCTTTTTTTTTGTAATAAATATATTACTTCGATTTTTTTTAAGATAAAGGTATTACTTGGATTTTTTCGAGTGGTACAAAGATAACTACTTCGATTTTTTTCAAGGTAAAGATATTACTTCGATTTTTTCGAGGTACAAATATATTACTTCGATTTTTTCGAGGTAAAGATATTACTTCGATTTTTTCGAGGTAATTTTTACGGTA